>SJYX01001828.1:39922-107480 GCA_006410675.1 Oreotragus oreotragus | reverse complement strand
AATATGCTATCTAGGCTGGTCACAACTTTCCTTCCAAGGTGTAAGTGTCTTTTAATTTCATGGCTGCAGTCACCATCCTGTCTCTTATACACATCTAGATGTGTATAAGAGACAGATCATGTAAAAAACGAATTGCCAGTCTATGTTCAATGCAGGATGCAGGATGCTTGGGGCTGGTGTATGGGGATGATCTGGAGGGATGATGTGGGGTGAGAGGTGGGAGGGGGGTTCATGTTTGGGACTTCGTGTAAAAAAATAAATAAATACAAAAAAAAATTAAAAAAAGAAAAAAAAACACTTGATGTGGACTTTGAACAAGAAATACGATTCGGTTTGAGCTAATATATTTTCAGATTTCTTTGTTACAGTAGCGCATGTAATCTTAATTAAAACATTAGTACATACAAATGCATTTTTATGGCAAATCAATGAGCATTTAACTCTCTTGCTAGCACACAAATTAGTTCTTAGGTTTCACCTAATGTTACTGTGTTTTTGTTTTTGACAAAACCCACCAAGTAGTAATTATCCTTAATTTCTGCTTAAGCTGTCAAGAATCAAAGCCTTTACTATCCCTGATTTGTACTAAAGTAATGGTGCACTTTTTACTTAAAGCAGAAAATGTCAGAGCTCTGCTATCTTTAAGTTCTTATAGAAGAAAGTTCCAGCTTACACATGTGATTTTTTTGTTTTCATGAGCATAACGTTCTTTCTGACTTCTCTTTGTGAGTGGATGGAATTACAGCAAGGAAAACTATGTGGTCTTTCCTGTGGGAGAGAATGATTTCTCACTGACTATAGCAGACCATTTACGGGATCTGAGAAGGACATGGGGGGCGGGGTGAGCCTGAATTCATGCTGCTGTGATGACATATATGCAGAGCAGTCCTAGATAGTCCTAAAATTTTCAGGAAACCTACTCATAGAATGAACAGGTAAATAACCCTAAATGCAGTTTCCTCAAATTGTCTTCTGTGACCTGTCTCCTTCCAGGACCTCTTATGGTGTTTTGTGCTGACTTCAATCACAAAAGGATGCTAGAACAGGGCAGGGGCTCTTGTGCAGACATGTAGCTTCTCTTCCTTTACTTTTTACATTAAATTTCCTCTTCTCCTTGCATCAGTTATATTACCTCTCCACCTCCACACTGGTGTAGCCCTAACCATAATGCTCTTTGTATTATCTCGAGCCCTTGGATGTAAAAAACAGACAGCCGGTAGACTCAGCTTAAAATAATAAAGGGAACAGAATACATATCCCTGGACTGGGGCTGTTTCACGGTGACAAAGGGTAAGAAAGCAGCTGCTAAGGGTGGAAGGCTGGAGGCCGGCAGCCAGGCAGTCTTTAGCGTTCATCTGTCCCCGGTCTCCGTTTTCAGTCTCTGAAGAGATGCTTCTCTGTTCTATGGGCATCAGCTTTCTCAGCATGATAGGGAAGTTCTGCCTCAAATCTCCAAATTCAAACATGGTAGCCTGTCAGGTCAATTTTCTAACTTCCAGGAGAGAGTAGCTGATTGGCCCTTTTCTGGGCTAACCAGCTGAGATGAGCTGGAACACACTAGGTGTGGGTCTAGGCTGCGGAGGTGAAGGAGGGAATCCCCAGGAGGAGAGACAGTCACTGATGCTTGTACAGGCTAGGCCCCTCAAAGTGATCTCTAGTCCTCCAAGTATCACTGTGTTGTTAAGTAACACACAAGCAAGTCTAAAGTCTCCAACCACAGATAATCCGACCCTGATGGTTGCAAGCAGCAAACCCAACACTCTCCAGAACCATGTTTTCTAAAACGGGGTACCAATATTCCAGACAAATGTACAAATGTACCTTGGGGTATAAGAAGAAAATAAAAATAAACCCGCTTCATAAATGTACTTAGCTATTATTATATTTTCTCTGCAGTAAACATATTAGGATTATAGTATATTTTGATCTACATAAATATATCAAACATAAATTCATATATACTATTTTCATAAATTCTCACCCTATAAGTTCTGTGATTATTCCCTGTTTACACATAAGAAACAGAGATTCAGACGTTAGTTCTTAGATGCCTGGTTTGTCCTCCCTGCATCTGCAGGTCTGTCTCAGTGCATATGCACATGTGTGCATTGGGTGGTGGTGCTTAACAAATATTTTAATTATATCAGTGCATCTGTCAAAAGGGTTTGGAGAATGCTGTCCCAGAATGCAGAAGATAATGTAAATTGGAAAACTGAAGCCTGCAATTTCTGTAAGCATAAGAAAATTTTCCATCAAAAATCAATAGGCCTAGGTCTGAAGTCCAGAGAAGGCAATGGCACCCCACTCCAGTCCTCTTGCCTGGAAAATCCCATGGATGGAGGAGCCTGGTGGGCTGCAGTCCATGGGGTCGCTGAGTCAGACATGACTGAGTGACTTCACTTTCACTTTCATGCATTGGAGAAGGAAATGGCAACCCACTCCAGTGTTCTTGCCTTGAGAATCCAAGGGATGGCAGAGCCCAATGGGCTGCCATCTATGGGGTCACACAGAGTCGGATCATGACTGAAGCGACTTAGCAGCAGCAGCAGCAGCAGGTCTGAGAAGTCAAATTCACTGTTGTGTGTCTTTGGACAAATCACCTGACTGCTCTGAGGCTCAGCTGGTTGGTGCAGAGAGTGATACTCCCTTCCCTGATGCTGTCAACAATAAGCTCAGCGTCTAGTTGAATAACAGCACTTATTGTCAGTACAGGGTTAACCAGTCACCAGCAATCCCACCTTTCTCCCTTCCAGTGGAGCGACAAGCCCTTGAGGACAGGTGGATTCCTACTTCCTATAGTATGAGTGCATTGCATTTCATTTGGGGAGCAGTTTGGGTGGGGTTCAAAAAATATTGAATTGATACACTCCTATCAAGTTTATCAGTAATGCTTTCTACTTTATTCTATTTAACATTAAAATTGTTTGAGTAAATGGCCATATTTATTATTGTAAAAGTAGTATTATAAGATATAAATACCTTTCCTACATTAACAGATACTTGATGAATGCATGAATAAATCAAAACATGAATAAAATAGTTGTATGGGTAGGTGGACAGATGGAAGGGTGGATGGATGGAAGTAAGGAGGCATGGCAGGCTCAAGGAATTTTTTTTAAATTTAAATTTATTTATTTTAATTGGAAGCTAAGTACTTTATAATATTTTACTGGTTTTGCCATACATCAACATGAATCCACCATGGATCTATCAACATGAATTCATTCATCAACATGAATCTGTACACGTGTTCCCCATCCTGAACCCCCCTCAAGGAATATTTTTAATTCACAGTTTCTGCGTTTAAGTAATTTGGAGAAACTGGGGTTTTTTCATTTCCATTTCCAACTACAAAATGAATGTTCAGGAATAAAAGTATTTATTACAATAGATATTTCCTTCAGAGATAAAAATATTTCACTGTTATCCACGTAAATAGTGACTGAGGCTTTTGCGTCAACAGATTCAGAACATACTTGTCTAAATGTCGCTAGGAATTTGCTAATATTTTGGACTCCTATAAATGTCGACAATCACATCAACATTAGCATATAGTCAAAAAACAGTTTTACAATTGAAAAATATGATTCAGTCAGTCTAGAGATGGATTCTCTTAACTCTTTGTCATGACATGTTAACATACCTCCGCCTTCCAGGCTTAGGGGCATTAAATGAGGAATGATATTTTGTGGTGTGGATAGAGGCTTACTCCTCAGTAACCCACCAATCATCTGTCGTATTTTGATTTCACAATCTGTGACAGTATAAAGGCATGCATGGCACAACTTTCAGATACACTGTTTTAGGTAAGGGGCAATTGCTGGATTCTCAGAAAAACCTTTTACATGGTGATCAGTGATGCAAATATCATGGGAGGCAGAAAGCACATTTTGCCCGTGAACAATCTATATATTCTTTACCTCAAAGTTTTGTAAAAAGCTATGCAGCAGCAGCAGTCATTAAGTCATGTCCAGTTCTTTGTAACCAACTCTTCCTCACCTCTTTCCCAGGCAAGAATACTAGAGTGGATCGCCATTTCCTTCTCCAGGGGATCTTCCGGACCCAGTGATAAAACCCACATCCCCTGCATTGGCAGGCAGTTCTTTGCCACTGAGCCATCTGGGATCCAGCTACTAAATTTCCATAAATTAGGAACCTGAACAGTAGAGAGGTGTAGTTCAAGGAAAAATGAGTGCCCAAGACAAGACAGTGCTGAGTGTACACATTAAGGTATTTAGGGAAATTATTGTCTGGGGTCAAAATCACATTGAAAATGCTTGGCAATATCTCATTCCCTTGAAACAAAGTCTAGTAGCTGGATGAATCTTTCCAGAACATTCCTAATTGGAAACTTTTCTTTAAGTCCTCCCATCTAAACTATCTGAGTTAGCATTTGGGTTTTGGTCCTCGGTAAAGGGGAAAAGAAAAAAAAAAAAAAGATGTTGCTACAGAGGGTGTAAATCCCATGCCATCTGGTTATGTTGCTGACAGTTCTCACCTCTGTCACACCAGGATTTACAAAGCAATTTTTAGGATGAAGTTGCTTTAACCTCCATTACTTGTTTGGCATCTCACACTCTCCTTTTCACATCTCAGAGGCTGTGTTGTTGTAAGTGGATGGCAGTGTCCAGGGCTGTTATTGCAAGAAGAATATTCACAGAGCACAGACATGGGAAACTGTATCAGACACCAAAGTCATTTGCTTATGAAACATTGGGAAACACTCAGGTCTGTTATTTACTCAGAATAAATCTCATCAGCCATCCTTGGACAAAAAATCAAGTCTTTGTTAACGTGTGTATGCAATAACTTGATTAACCTATGAATTCCTGTCTAATTAGTACTTAGCATGAAGGACTCATAAACCAGTGTTGTATCTTTATTTATACTAGGATAATTTTTGTGTGCATTTGAATTTCTAACGATCTCGTAGTGAAATCAGTAACTGACATGTAATTATACTACTTCCCAGCTTTTCACACTACTGGTAACTAGAATAATAATTAAGCCACAGATAATCCCTGGCTGGTACCTTATTTTTGGCTGGCTAATTCCTGATCTTCCAACTAATTTTCAAGAGTATGTATACAAATCCTTTTCGCCTTAAAGAAGTACTGGATTATTCTGCAGAGATGATGATGAATAGGAAGGGGCAGAAAGGTCATGGAATGAGTGAGAGATAAGAGTCTTGTCAAATGACAGTAGCCTGCATTGCTTAGGAATTATGCGGACTCCCAAGAAACATTTCTAATTGCCACCCATCATGAAACAATTTTTCTTTCTTATGGCATCAAATAAATGGGGACTGCTCCTCAGCAAAGCAGCCCCAGGTTGCTGCTACTTTCCTATAAATTATCTGCATACATGAATTAATTAAGGGAGTAGGAGGAACATATGCAGTGTCCACACTTTGGGACTCCTGTTGAGGCTCTTTCCTTGCATATCTATCTCCCTTGTCACTTATCCAGTTCCTCTTCATATTTTTAATCAAAAGAATCTCCTAGAAGTTGATATATTTCCACCAAGAGCCAGCATATTGCTTAGCAACTCAGTAGCACTCAGTAAATAGAGGGCACTATTATTTGTTGTTATTATTACTGACATTACTTCTATTATTATTTTGCCCCTGTGTCTACTCTGTCACGCTATGACTCTACTAGAGCATATGACAGATGAATAAAATATGAAGGTATCTTCAGTAATCAGAAAGTAACAATGACATTAAACATTTCTGACCAATGAGAAGAGACCAAGCAGAATGGAAGAAACATGGCAAAGTGAATAAAAATAACACAGTGGTGAAGTCAGAAAAGGGAAACTCGTACTGGAGGGACGATGGAACTTTGCGGGAAGAAGACAAATGGATCACAGCGGGGCGGCCAGTGTCCCACATCATGCGTGCTGATAAACCCTGAGGTCACGGCTTTGGCTGCTCTAAGCTGCCTCATATCCTCCCCTGAATTAGAAGTCTCCCAGTCCACAAGAAAATGAAGCAGGGCAAACAGAGCTGCTGTGGTCAGAGTTTGCTGTGATCTGTCCACGTCTGTACCTGTCTTCTTGCTCCCCAGGGCACATCAGCTGTTAAATGCGTCTGTCTCTAGAAACAGGATTTGCAGTACATTCTCAAAGAGCATTTATCACTGGCCAAATCTAAAAAGATTCCTCTATTCATTTCATGAATATGTTCATTTGTTAACTATTATTTACTGACTGCTTGTTATAAACCTGCCTTGTGCTGGGCACTTGGGTACAGAGCAAACTTGAACATAGACTCTGTCTTCAAGATGCTCCCAAACAAGGGGTCAGAGCAGTGGATATAAATTGTGTCTTGGCAGGCACAGCATTAGGTAGACCTAGATCAATGACAATCCTGTTTTCGGGATCTAATCTGTTGCTCTGGTCCCTGTCATTTTCCCGCACGACCTAGCATGAAGGAAAGTACGCTTTTGTTCAGTTGTTTGTTCTCCCGTGCATCCCCTGAGTTCTTAAGAGCTAATGCACCATATCCAGGCAGATTTCTTTCCTTCTTTCCTTCTTTGCCAACAGTTCTATAGACTTCCACAGTCAGCCCAGACTGTGAGCTTTAAAAATGAAAGGAGAACTATATGAAGTCACCAAAGGCAGAGAGAAATCAGGATGTCATTACATGAGGAGAGCTGTGATTGGCGGGCAGTTCTCCAATTTCATGACAATAGAAATGATTCATCTTTTGCAATATGTTTTATCCAACAGCTTATTAAGACGCCCTCACTGTGTGCAACTAAAAGAGCCCCTCCTCTGTCATCAGAGAGTGCATCATAAAAGCACTTAAAGATCATCTAGGCAGGCTCATAAATCGGGTCAACATTTCCCACATACATCGTAAACAAGACTGCCCAGCTACTATTTTATGTTGATTTAAACAGTAAATTTTAGTTATTTTGATACTTGCTTACTAGCTGTAATTCTAACACTGTTTTAGTGGTTAGTGTGTATCTAACACATCCCTCTCCCTTGTTTTTTCTTTTTTTTTTCTCATAATGAAACACTTTTCCTTTGAAAACTATATCTTTTTTAGCCCAGTGCTTGTCATTAGATGGAGCTGATTTCAGCCCTTTGCTGGAGGGAAATTAGAGTATTCGTTCCGGTCAGGTTAATTTTAGTCCTCGATGACTCGTTATCCGACGGACCAGGTTCTCCTAGAAATCGTAGTTCCTAGTGCACTCGGGTCTCAACGGTCCCCGGTGGACACGATGTGTCCCTCAATGTCTTGTTGCCTTAGTTGTGCCTCCATTCGTCTCGGTTTTTTATGGTTCTTTCTATTTGACGAATACTTTAACCGATTTGATCACCCAAGTCATCAAAGCCAAGAGTCCCTCGTTTCTGATCTCAGACCCTATTTTCTAAAACTAATTTCTAGTTTTGGACACTTTTGTTCCTCCGTTTTCGTCCTAGACTCTAGTCTTTCTCAGTTTAACCCCAGTAGGTTTTTTCGGTACCAGTAGGACCGTTCATCGAGACCTATCTCGTGACCGGTGGTCTTGACGGGTCACAATTGTCCGTCTTCACCGACTGGGGTTCTGTAGGAGAGGAACAAGTCTGTGGTCTACGTCCGTCGTGGACCTTCCCACTCCAGTGTCCGTTCACCGAGGACATCGGTTCCTCTGACCCTTCCTCGACTCTTGTCCTCCGGTGTCCGACTGGGGTGATGGGTGTCACTCCGTCGATCAACAAGACCCACCGTGTAGAGGTACAATTCGTGTGTCGAGATATCTGTCATGCACTAGTTGGGTCAATATACTCGGTCATTTGAGGGGATAAAAGAAGTTCAGTAAAACTCTAGTCAATGAAAAGAACGATTAGTTTTCTTAGATACGAAGGGAAGTTTCAGTTTCTAAACCTTGAAGTATTACAGTCGTTTTATATGTGACGACTTAATCTGACCCCTCGGGTTAAATTTGAGTATGGGTGGTTGTGCTCCCGTCCGTTCCGTCTATTCGGGGTTTAAACGACACACGTCGACCGAATCTGTAAAGTTTACTAGTCTATGACTTCTGCCCTTTACAGACAAAATGACCCGACTTCCAAAACACGAAATTTGACGGTTGAGTGGTTTCCCGGTGTTCCTGAAACCAAGTCTACGGTACTTTGTTTACTTCAGATCGTATAAAAGTAAACTTATTCGAAATGAGAGAACCCTCTTCTGAAAAGTCAGAGGGGAGACCAGTCCTCGTACTCTCCTTTTAGGTTGGTCTTGAGCAAGCTCTTAACGGGGAACAGGGCTTATTAAATTACTTTCATATGTGCAGAAGTTCATTTTCACTCTTGCAGCTATTTCATTAAGGTCTTGAATTTCCAGCAATATTTCAATTTATACCAATGCAGCATAAAATTTGCAATTTCAACACCTCAATAAAAATGATATGATATATAAACATATTTCATTTTCAATACATATTACATATATATCAAGAGGTCCAACAGCATATATCAATAAGCGTGTGTGTATGAGGCAGGGGGGAGAGACACAAAGAAAGAGAGAGGGAAAGAGAGGAAAAAACCCCACAGACACCAATGTATGTCATGGTCTAAAACTGAATAACAAACGATAATAGTGTAAGGATGAAGCATTGTTCAGCACCATTAGGTAACTGAAATGAACCTGGTCTTGCCTGCCTTTAGACCTATTTTGTTGGAATGAGTAAATCATGTATGTAAACTTCTCTAGATAGACAATGTTTGTTGAGTTTCTTATATTCCAACTCAGCCGACAGAATACAATGCTTGGATTATCAAGTTTCTCAAAGTAACTTATGGAAGCAATAAGAGCACATATGCTGTGGGTCTTGCCCTGAAACTTATTTAATAGATACAGGAAGCAAAAACATAGCACTTATTACCTCCAGAGTGTGGCGGGGGACCGCAAAGCAGGACGACTCCCTGGCCTTCACGCACCGACACTGTACTTCTCATTTTGGTTTTAAAATTTTCAAGATCTGATTTGAAAACAAAACAAAACAGGATTTCAGAAAGGACCATAAATTTAAAATGTTCGTACAAGAGACATTCCTTTCTTTTTATAGGAAAATTAAAAAAAAAAAAATCCCGCTCAGGAACCTTAGGAGAACTTTCAGCATTTGCTTTGAGAAGGAAACTTTTTGGATTTTGATTTCTTTATTAGTGTTTCTAGAAATTCAGTAATAAAAATAAAAACTATACTCACTAACCCAGTAAATTAAATTCACATATTTCTTTTTATTCATAGTGAAAAAAATACAAACTGCTTTTATCACTGCCTGCATAATTATTTTTAAGTATTTAATAAAGCAACTAAGGCAAATACTATTTTGACCACCAGTGATTATTTTTAAAAACCATTTGATTTCTTCTAATAACAATCTAGAATAGCAAATTCTAATTCATATTCTCCAGCTTATAGCATGGAGAAAATTTATGGGCTTCATTTTGAACAAAGCTTAAGACTAAGAGGAAAGAGAAGAAAAATCTGTTTCTCTAAATTCTGATTAAAAAAAAAAGACTGTAGATTCCACAGTTAATACACCATGAGGTGTCACTTTCTGTATCAGAGCAATTGCACTGGCAATTTGTGAAAGAATATACTTACTTCATAGCTTTTAAGGGTTGATATAAATTGCCTATGTGGTGACTATGAAAAGTAAGGCAGAGCATGAATTTTAAGATACAACTTCAAAAATTTCAACTTTGCCTTGAAAAATGCAAAAACCGAAACAACCATCTTCAAATTGATAAAACTACAAACTGTAGACACATATGAATATTCTAAGCACTGTAAATCAACATATCAAAGGGAAATAAGAACCCTAAATTATTTCATTTTATTTTTACTAAAAATAGTATTGAATTGTTAGATTATACACATGGAATAAAACAATCAGCAAAACTCATCATATGTGTGACTATTAAAGGAGAAAACATAGTGTTCATGGACTTATTCAGAGTTTCCCCTATAGACACTATATAATATAGCATTATATCATCTTAAATCTATAACCCAAAGCAGCATTACCAAAACAGTAAGGCTCTTGAAATGTAACTGAGTTGAAACTGCATTACTGGAATGTTTTCCAAAGACTAGATAGAAGAGTACATCATATCAGAATGTTAGCCCATACATGGAAAAATTTCAAATCGTTATTTTCTGACAACCAAGTGTGTATCTTAATTTTTACTGTTTCTTGTCCAATTCCTTGTTCTCTTCTATTATATATAACTTCACATCAGAAAACATATTCATCACTGATTTTTACGTAGAATACACCAAAAAAGATAAAAGTCCTACAGAAACTATCTTCTCCTCCAAAGGCGAAAATCTCTTGCCTAAACACTGACTATGTCTGTCCCTTGCTCTGCAGCGACACTGTCTCTACAGTATATAAGGGCGTGTGTGTGTCTGACTCTCTGAGACCTTGTGGACTGTAGCTGGCCAGGCTCCTTCGTCCATGGGATTCTCCAGGCAAGAATACTGGAGTTGGTTGCTATGCCCTCCTGCAGGGAATCTTCCCGACCCAGGGACCGAACCTGTGTCTCCTTCCTCTCCTGCACTGGCAGGCAGATTCTTTACCACTGCACCACCTGAGAAGCCCCACAGTATGTAAGGGCAAGGTACATTATTTGTGGAAACCTGATGTGGCCAGTTCATGGAGAATATGCACAAGGAAGAGCAAAGAAAAAATAACTGTAGCGCTGTGTTTTTCCATCTTTTTTTATTTTTCTTTCTTTCTTTCTTTCTTTTTTTAAAAACGTAGAATCCCTCATGTCTCTATTTTCGTCATATTTGTAGGTTTCAAGGTCTAATGACTATATAGACCTGTCTAATGTATATGTGGGGGTTTGAGTTCAGTTTCGAAGTATACCAAGTTAGAACTGTTCTTGACATAATCTTGTTCCGGATAGATCCTCAGTTTTATTTATTCTTTAGTACGGTCCTTAATAAACCATCTTTGAAAAGTCTAAAAAGAAGGATAGAGGATTAAGAACGTTTGAGACTGTAATAAGACTTCGGAGGTTTCGGTCTAAAGTTGTTTGGTTGTACTATTCCTCGTAGATTTTTCTTGATGTTGATCCTGGTTTCGACTTACACTTGACGTCTTTCTCCTACCTAACCACCAACGGTCACAAATCCCTTCAACCCCCGTCCTGATACCCTCACCAATATTTTCCCGTAGCACTTCCTAGAACTGGTACTCCACCTATATTTTGCTGTACACTATGTTGACACATTTTGATTTATGTGTCTGTGTGTGTTTTAATCACAGATATGTTGACCCCTTTAGACTTAATTTTTAGTTTCTGTCTCTGAAGGAACCGTCAGGGCACCACCTGAGACGCGAAGGTCACGTCCCCCACGTACAAACTAGGGACCAGCTCCTTGATTCTATGGTGTTGTTTCTAGTTTCGGTGGAGAGGTGTACAAAATGAAAGAAAGCGGAAGAAGGTGCGGTGGATGTCGGGCGTTCGCCGAGTGGACCTGACGGGAAGACCGGTGCGCGACACGTCGAGATTCTGTAGAGTTCAAGATTAGTGTGGGACCTCTGTCATTAAGGGTTTGACTGTAATTTCCGTCTTTGTGTCTCGGTCCTCTCTATGTGAGGCATAAGATTAACGAAAGAGACACTTATACGTGCACCTGGTAAGGACCACATCTTTTGTCAAGTGGGACTGTGTGCAATTGAAAGATATAACCCAGTCCAAAAGATTCCCGACGACCGTGTGAAGTGAAGTGGTGTGGTCTCTCTCCTTCTGTTCCGGTGTCCTGTCCTCGTCACGGGTGGCTCTCCTCACTCCCCCCTGAGACTAAAGGAGACTGTGCGGTACACGAGTCAAACCACAGACTCAGATGACCGATCTATAGTGACTACGACCAAAGAGATACACCCAAGTAGCCGAATCTCATGTATTAAGATGGCGACCTCCTGGATTTTAGTCGGTTTCTTACTGATGGTAAAGGGTTGTTCTTCGTGAACAAAGAACTCGTTGTTCCACACAAGTCGCTTCGCTTTACTCTTTGTAGTTCATGTTGTACCGTCTCTGTCTTTTATTTTATACGTGACTATTCCAGATGACACTACCCTACCTACAATGTCGTACCGGATATGTAAAAACTGGTTTCTTAAGGCATATCTAGTAAAAAACCCTTTACCACCTTTTCCTGTATACAACTTGACCTACATGTATACACGTCAAGTCATACAGTATTTATGGTTTTTTTTTTTTTTAATGACAATAAGAGATGCCAAGGTAAAAAAAAAAGAAATCCCCCTAAGAGGATTAAAATGGAACATACAAGTAGCAATAAATCTGAAACTGTGGCCACCTGACTGCTGCTGCTGCTAAGTCACTTCAGTCGTGTCCCCATAGACAGCAGCCCACCAGGCTCCCCCATCCCTAGGATTCTCCAGGCAAGAATACTGGAGTGGGTTGCCATTTCCTTCTCCAATGCATGAAAGAGAAAAGTGAAAGTGAAGTCGCTCAGTCTGTCCGACTGTTAGCGACCCCATGGACTGCAGCCCACCTGGCTACTCCGTCCATTGGATTTTCCAGGCAAGAGTACTGGGGTGGGGTGCCATTGCCTTCCCTGGTGGCCACCTGACTAAATGGACCTAAAGTTTAAAAATTTAGAGTTCAGTCTCAAAACACCCTGTGATCACTTGCAATTAAAACACAAGAAGCTAATAAAATCAGCATCACTGAAAACTGCATGTGAGCTTTACTACTTGTATAACACAACCCTACTGTATTCTATGAGGTGAAGTGTTGCTTTTTCAATTAAAATGCAAAATACTGTCCAGTAGTGATAGTTAAATTGCAAATGGAATACAGATATTAGCAACGTAATAGCTTTCTACACATAATTCCTGAAAATTTCTTTAAAGTTTAATATTGAAATACTTAATGGTTTATAGATACCAAATTAAATCATTACCCGAACAGTGTCGACGACAAGATTGCTTTTGAAGGAATCAGAAAGCTTCCAGTAAGAGAAGTCATGCGTGTTAGTAAAAAAGCTGGGGGAAAAAACACAATGAACACATCCAAAAAGACAATAAAGATCAAGACTGCAGTTCAGTGAAGATTTTGGTCTGAATCTCTCTGATATCAGACGAAAGAAGAATCCCATGCAATGATCCAGCTTCCATGATCACAGGTAAAATTGCAATTAGCTGAAAAATCTCAGTAAAGGATGCTCTACTGCAAAAAGAAAAAGAAAACTCGGATTCAGGGGATGATCACGACTTTTTCTTTTTCTTGACAAAAGCTGAAGCTTCTGGAAGGCTGCCCAAATGTGCATATAACACAGAACCCACTGACTCTTAATCATCGTCAGTATCAGCAGGACATAAACTTAACCATTATTTTCTGCTCTATATTCCAACCTCCAAATTTAAAGCATCTCCTCCTCTTTTGTTCCCTTTCCTACTTAACAGGTTAGTCAAATTCTCAAAATGTTTAATCAACATTGAAGTTTTTAAGGGAAAATTCTATCATGGCAGGCAATATGTATGTCCTGGGAAAATAAGTGTTTCCTTCTGTAAAAACAACGGCTTACTCAACAAAGTCAATTGTATCTCAGTTTTTCTTCCCCAAAAGCAGAGCCAAGAAAGACTTGAGTGACTGAGTGTATATGGATGATTATCTCAGGAGGTAAGACAAACAGTCTGAGGTGAGTAAAAAAGGGATAGAGGAAAAATCATTACGTGGTACATTACTTACTACAGTCAATGAGGGCTTGATTGTGCATGAACCTCTGGTAAGTGTATAGAATGCCTCCTAGAACTGTCAGTTTGAAAGATGTGCGGGGAAGAGGGGTACTTTCCTGGATGTCCAATGAGTAGGACTTTTTAGGACTTCCCCTTCCAATGCACAGGATATGGGTTTAATTCTTGGTTGGGGAGTTAAGAATCGATAATCTCATGGTCCCCCCAAAAGTTAAAAAAAACAGCCATAAAACAGAAGCAATATTGTTCAGTTGAGTTCAGTTCAGTCGCTCAGTCATGTCTGCCTCTTTGTGACCCCATGAACTACAGCACGCCAGGCCTCCCTGTCCATCACCAACTCCTGGAGTCCACCCAAACCCATGTCCATTGAGTTGGTGATGCCATCCAATCATCTCATCCTCTGTCGTCCCCTTCTCATCCTGCCCTCAATCTTTTCCAGCATGAGGGTCCCAATGAGTCAGCTCTCTGCATCAGGTGGCCAAAGTATTGGAGTTTCAGCTTCAACATCAGTCCTTCCAATGAACACCCAGGACTGATCTCCTTTAGAACGGACAGGTCGGATCTCCTTGCAGTCCAAGGGACTCTCAAGAGTATTCTCCAACACCACAGTTCAAAAGCATCAATTCTTCAGTGCTCAGCATTCTTTATAGTCCAACTTTCACATCCATACATGACCACTGGAAAAACCATAGCCTTGACAAGACAGACCTTTGTTGTCAAAAGAATGTCTCGGCTTTATAATATGCTGTCTAGGTTGGTCATAACTTTCCTTCCAAGGAGCAAGCATCTTTTAATTTCATGGCTGCAATCAACATCTGCAATTTTGTGGTAATTTGAACATTCTTTGGCATTGCCTATGATTTTGGCATTTGCAGTGATTTTTGGAGCCGCCCAAAATAAAATCAGCCACTGTTTCCACTGTTTCTCCATCTATTTGCCATGAAGTGATGGGACTGGAGGTCATGATCTTAGTTTTCTCAATGTTGAACTTTAACTCAACTTTTTCACTCCCCTCGTTCACTTTCATCAAGAGGCTCTTTAGTTCTTCCTCACTTTCTGCCATAAAGGTAGTATCATCTGCATATCTGAGATTATTGATATTTCTCCTGGCAATCTTGATGCCAGCTTGTGCTTCCTCCAGGCCAGCGTTTCTCATGATGTACCTTACTTATAAGTTAAATAAGCAGGGTGACAGATAATATAGAGCCTTTACATACTACTTTCCCAATCTGGAACCAGTCTGTTGTTCCATCTCCAGTTGTAACTGTTGCTTCTTGACATGCATATAGGTTTCGCAGGAGGCAGGTAAGGTGGTCTGGTTTTCCCATTTCTTTAAGAATTTTCCACAGTTTGCTGTGATCCACACAGTTAAAGGCTTTAGCACAGTCACTGAAACACAGGCAATTTTTTTTTTTTTAATGGAATTCTCTTGCTTTTTCTATGATCCAATGGATGATGACAATTTGATCTCTGGTTCCTCTGCCTTTTCTAAATCCAGCTTGAACAACTGGGAATTCTCAGTTCCTGTACTATTGGAGCTGGGCTTGGAGAATTTTGAGCATTACTTTGCTAGCATGTTCAGTTCAGTTCAGTTCAGTCGCTCAGTCGTGTCCAACTCTTTGCAACCCCATGAATCGCAGCACGCAGGCCTCCCTGTTCATCACCATCTCCCGGAGTTCACTCAGACTCACATCCATCGAGTCTGTGATGCCATCCAGCCATCCCATCCTCGGTCGTCCCTTCTCCTCCTGCCCCCAATCCCTCCCAGCATCAGAGTCTTTTCCAATGAGTCAACTCTTTGCATGAGGTGGCCAAAGTACTGGAGTTTCAGCTTTAGCATCAGTCCTTCCAAAGAAATCCCAGGGTTGATCTCCTTCAGAATGGACTGGTTGGATCTCCTTGCAGTCCAAGGGACTCTCAAGAGTCTTCTCCAACACCACAGTTCAAAAGCAACAATTCTTTGGCGCTCAGCCTTNAAAGTACTGGAGTTTCAGCTTTAGCATCAGTCCTTCCAAAGAACACCAAGGACTGATCTCCTTCAGAATGGACTGGTTGGATCTCCTTGCAGTCCAAGGGACTCTCAAGAGTCTTCTCCAACACCACAGTTCAAAAGCAACAATTCTTTGGCGCTCAGCCTTCTTCACACTCCAACTCTCGCATCCATACATGACCACAGGAAAAACCATAGCATTGACTAGACAGACCTTAGTCAGCAAAGTAATGTCTCTGCTTTTGAATATGCTATCTAGGTTGGTCATAACTTTTCTTCCAAGGAGTAAGCGTCTTTTAATTTCATGGCTGCAATCACCATCTGCAGTGAGTTTGGAGCCCCAAAAAATAAAGTCTGACACTGTTTCCATTGTTTCCCCATCTATTTCCCATGAAGAGATGGGACCGGATGCCATGATCTTCATTTTCTGAATGTTGAGCTTTAAGCCAACTTTTTCACTCTCCACTTTCACTTTCATCAAGAGGCTTTTTAGCTCCTCCTCACTTTCTGCCATAAGGGTGGTATCATCTGCATATCTGAGGTTTTTGATATTTCTCCCGGCACTCTTGATTCCAGTTTGTGTTTCTTCCAGTCCAGCATTTCTCATGATGTACTCTGCATAGAAGTTAAATAAGCAGGGTGACAATAGACAGCCTTGACGTACTCTTTTTCCCATTTGGAACCAGTCTGTTGTTCCATGTCCAGTTCTAACTGTTGTTTCCTGATCTGCACACAGTTTCTCAAGAGGCAGGTCGGGTGGTCTGGTATTCCCATCTCTTTCAGAATTTTCCACAGTTTATTGTGATCCACACAGTCAAAGGCTTTGGCATTGTCAGTAAGCAGAAATAGATGTTTTTCTGAAACTCTCTTGCTTTTTCCATGACCCAGTGGATGTTGGCAATTTGATCTCTGGTTCCTCTGCCTTTTCTAAAACCAGCTTGATCATCAGGAAGTTCACGGTTCACATATTGCTGAAGCCTGGCTTGGAGAATGTTGACCATGACTTTACTAGCGTGTGAGATGAGTGCAATTTTGTGGTAATTTGAACATTCTTTGGCATTGCCTATCTTTGGGATTAGTCTGTACCTCCCAGTTTTTCGTTTGTAAACTGTGGACCTCACCTGCCCTCTGAAACTCACAGGCTTTTTGAGAGGGACTCTCCAGCATCACAGGCCTGCAAGTCCTTTGACAAATACAAAGAATTCTAGAAGTGCAAGACTCCCTTATTCCTTTTGAATCTCTTTCCCCCCTACTATTCCAGCACTTATATATTTTAAATTATTCAATAACAATCTAAGATGTTCATAATTATTTTAATGTTCACAATCAGAAAGCTTGATGAGGTACCCAAGACAATAGCTCTCATTCTTCCAGGTCCAGAAACCAGGTGCCAGGGCAGAAATCACAGGAGGGCTTATTCCTGTGCATCCTGTCCATCACAGCGTACGGAAATTGCTGGTACAGTCATATTGTTTTTTTTTTTTCATTTTATTTTTTTTAATTGGAGGACAAGTGCTCTACAATATTGTGTCGGCCTCTGCCGCACATCAACATGAATTAGCCACAGGTATACATATGTCCTCTCCCTCTCTGTTTTTAAAACTATCTGTATTTCAGTCTCTTTCATCATCTCATATAAGATTTCAAACATGCAAAGATCATGCATACAATAGCAAAATACATCTCCCAATAACTCCCATGCTCCACTTTTCTTAAATAAGTTCCCTTTCCCGCTGATCACCTCTTTATTTCCTTCCACTTTATAAACTTGGGTTAAACTCAAGTCTGTATCCTCAAGAGTCAGACAAACCCAGCCACAAATCCCTTTCCTGAAACTGCCTGACCTATGGTATATTCCTTCACTTGTTGATTCACAGTTTCATCATCTGTAAATTGAGGATAATAATAGAAATTATCTCTGCTATTGTCATGAGGAAGAAATAAGATATGCCATATCACTCACTTAAAACAGTGTATAACATAGAAATGTTCAAAAGTTATAACTATCATTTTTCTTTACATTCTCTCAGAACTCGTGATGCTTCCACCACTGTGCCTACAGCAATGCTGTGTTGAACGAAATTTTGATTCAAAACATGCATTTTCTGCTTGCCATCTGTATATATTTTGGAAATCTAAATGCCATCTTATAGTCAACATTTCATTTTCCTGTTCTTACAGTGGCCGCTACAAAACCCTACAACTTCTGTACTGTATTGTTACTAAAACTCCCATGTAATTTGCCACTTGCCAAATGTCATTCTTACATTTGTTTGATTCATTCAATTTTAACATGTTAATGTTTTTCTAAGTTCATCCTCTTTCTTCCCATTCTTCTCTAATTTCTCACTATCACCATTTTAATTTTATTGGAAAATTTTTAGAATGCAAATTCACCTGGGGTATACAAAGCATATGTCCCCAGTATGCCATGTCTGTCTTTTATATCTCAGCAGCCCCACTGTCATAAGAATATGCTCTATCAAAACTCACTAAATTGATGTATGAAGGGATTAATGGATGACTGGATTTACAAGTGTGTGTGACAAAATTTGTGGAATTGAGCTCATTAATTTTCACAAAAGCTCCATTTAAAGATAATATTTTTCCATTTTCCAAAAAAGCTGTGGCTCAAAGCAATTATGGACTTTGACAAAGGCGACACAGTAAGTGATAGAGCCACTTAAACTGATTTCAAACCCAGTTCTTTTAATCTTTACACCATGTGAGAAGTTTATCTAACCTTTGGGCTGGTCTCCCCAGCTGTGGTCTCACCCTTCTCATCAATCCATCTATGTAACCATAGAGTTGAGTTTCAGTTCAGTTCAGTCGCTCATTTGTGTCCGACTCTTTGCGACCCCATGAATCGCAGCACACCAGGCCTCCCTGTCCATCACCAACTCCCAGAGTTCACCCAAACTCATGTCCATCGAGTCAGTGATGCCATCCAGCCATATCATCCTCTGTTGTCCCCTTCTCCTCCTGCCCTCAATCCCTCCCAGCATCAGAGTCTTTTCCAATGAGTCAACTCTTTGCATGAGGTGGCCAAAGTATTGGAGTATTAGCTTTCTTCATAAAACACGTTTCCAGTTTTTAATACCTGTTCAGAATTTTACATCAGTCTCTCATTGCCTAGATGATGAAGTCCATTTTCTTGTCCTAACATTTGGCCATTCATTAGACAGACATGTTTATATTCATAAATATATATGTGTGTGTCTGTATGCATGTGTGAAATATGTACCTGTTTTCTTGGTATTGGGATAAGAGAGCATGGTTTGTCATTCAGAGTATTTCTGATTCTAAAACTTTCCTTATTCCCCATCCTTTTCCTTTTAACTTATGTTAAGTTTCTACATCTCAGTTCAGTTCAGTTCAGTCACTCAGTCATGTCTGATTCTTTGTGACCCCATGGACTGCAACACACCAGGCCTAACTGTCCATCACCAATTTCCAGAGCTTGCTCAAACTCACGTCCACTGAGTCAGTGATGCCATCCAACCATCTCATCCTTTGTCGTCCCCTTCTCCTCCTGCCTTCAATCTTCCCCAGGATCAGGGTCTTTTCCAGTGAGTCAGTTCTTCGCATCAGATAGCCAAAGTATTGGAGTTTCAGCTTCAGCATCAGTCTTTCCAATGAATATTCAGGGCTGATTTCTTTTAGGATTGACTGATCGGATCCCCTTGCAGTCCAAGGGACTCTTAAGCGTCAACTCCAACACCACAGTTCAAAAGTATAGATTCTTCTGCGCTTAGCTTTCTTTGTAGTCCAACTCTCACATCCATACATGACTGGAAAAACCATAGCTTTGACTAGATGAACCTTTGTTGCAAAGTAATGTCTCTGCTTTTTAGTATGCTGTCTAGGTTGGTCATAACTTTCCTTTCAAGGAGCTACAGACTTTTAATTTCAAGGCTGTAGTCACCATCTGCAGTGGGCTTTGGAGCCCAAGAAAATAAAGTCTGTCACTGTTTCCATTGTTTCCCCATCTATTTGCCATGAAGTGATGGGACTGGATGCCATGATCTTAGTTTTCTGAATGTTAAGTTTTAAGCCAGCTTTTTCACTCTCTTCTTTCATTTTCAGGAAGAGGCACTTTAGTTCTTCTCTGCTTTCTGCCATAAGGGTGGTGTCATCTACATATCTGAGGTTATTGATATTTCTCCCAGCAATCTTGATTCTTGCTTGTACTTCATCCAGCCCTGCATTTTGCATGATGTACTGTGCATATAAGTTAAATACGCAGGGTGACAATAGACAGCCTTGATGTACTCCTTTCCCAATTTGGAACCAGTCTGTTAATCCATGTCCAGTTCTAACTGTTGCTTCTTGACATGCATATAGGTTTCACAGGAGGCAGATAAGGTGGTCTGGTATTCCCATTTCTTAAGAATTTTCCAGAATTTGTTGTGATCTACTCAAATTTGGCATAGTCAATAAAGCAGAAGAAGATACTTTTCTTGAACTCTCTGGCTTTTTCTATGATATAACAGATGTTGGCAATTTGATCTCTAGTTCCTGTGCCTTTTCTACATCCATCTTAAACAGCTGGAATTTCATAGTTCACGTACTATTGAAGCCTGGCTTAGAGAATTTTGAGCACTACTTTACTAGCATGTGAGATGAGTGCAATTGTGCGGTATTCTGAACATTCTGTGTCATTATCTTTCTTTGGGACTGGAATGAAAACTGACCTTTTCCAGTCCTCTGGCCACTGCTGAGTTTTCCAAATGTGCTGGCATATTGAGGGCAGCACTTAAACACCATCATCTTGGTCCAGTTAAAAACACTCATCCTGTGTGACAGAAGAGTTCTCAGATAATTCTGAACTATACAGTAATCGCGTTTTAGATCAGCTGCTCTCACCAGACTAAGGATTTTGGTTAGGCCCTCCTCCACCTGCTCTTTCTGCTTTCTGCAGACCTCGAAGAGCACCTATCCAGCACAAATGGCTTCCACTCAAGCAGTATGATTTACCCCCTCTAAGAAAGATACTGTCTGCTGTCAAGAGCACACAGAATGCTTGTGCCTAGTAGCTACTTGCTAGCATGCCTTTCTGCTTCCACCAGGTGAACTGCTTATATTTGTTAACAGAATTGATCACCCTTGCTACATTTCTTTGCTGTTGCTGAAATTAAATTACTAGTGAAACACTAAAAAAGTTGATGGCATAAGTGTATGAAAAAATAGAACTGTTGCTTATAAAGAGAATTTTTTACTTTTGAAAAACTCAATAAAGAAACTCACCCTTTCCCCAAGATTGATGCTGAAATAGATGGAATACATGTTGCAAAATACCATAGAAGCTTATAAATGCAAGATAAAAATCTTTAGACTATTTCCATATCCAGGTTTCTTAAGAAATATTTTTAAAATTATCATTTAAATTCAAAGAAAAACAATAGCTGGAAATCATAGCAAATTCATAAGAGGTATGGTTTATACAAATAATACAATGAATATTACCTTCCATCAAAGAACAGTGCTTGGCACTACATTGAAAACTAAAAACAAAAAGCAAAAGACATATATAGATTCATATTTGAAGCAGGAATACAATTTTTATAATAAAGAGATACTTTTTATTGAAATGATTATCGATTTTAATTTATTAAGGAGTTTTTCAACTAATAGTCCAACTACTGGTCCTGACTATATCAAAGCCCCCTTTGTATTACTTTGCTGACTAAGGTCCGCCTAGTCAAGGCTATGGTTTTTCCTGTGGTCATGTATGGATGTGAGAGTTGGCCTGTGAAGAAGGCTGAGCGCCGAAGAATTGATGCTTTTGAACTGTGGTGTTGGAGAAGACTCTTGAGAGTCCCTTGGACTGCAAGGAGATCCAACCAGTCCATTCTGAAGGAGATCAGCCCTGGGATTTCTTTGGAAAGAATGATGCTGAAGCTCAAACTCCAGTACTTTGGCCACCTCATGCGAAGAGTTGACTCATTGGAAAAGACTCTGATGCTGGGAGGGACTGGGGGCAGGAGGAGAAGGGGACGACCGAGGATGAGATGGCTGGATGGCATCACTGACTCAGTGGATGTGAATCTGAGTGAACTCTGGGAGTTGGTGTTGGACAGGGAGGCCTGGCGTGCTTTGATTCATGGGGTCGCAAAGAGTCGGACATGACTGAGTGACTGAACTGACCTGAAATGTTGGATTTTTAAATCAAACGAGAAAAATTATGATGTTTTTGATATTGACAGTTCTACTCTTCTAGTACATTAAATCTAAGAAAAAGAAAAGCAAAAAAACTGTTCCCAGTTGACTGTGGATATTAATTTCACCTGTAATACTATATTTTAAAACATGAACAGTTTAATGTACACCAAAGAATAATATAAATCTTACTTTCTGAAAATTTTTTCTTCTTATTCTTCATGTATAATTTAAAAAGCTAGCTTTGTCATTAAAACCACATTTAAAAAAATGTATGTGGCAATATTATAAATCATTTTCCTTTTCTGTGAAATTAAGATCTCCAGGTATGCTAGAGGTTTGAGATAATCAGAAAATCTGCATGAGAACCATCCTTTAAAAGACAACTTGAAAAAAAAAAAAAAAAGACAATTTGCTTTTTACAGGGCCACTGAAACCAATGCTCTTATACAAAACAGTACCAAATACAGAAAACTGTTTTCAAAACTTTTAAAACATGTTATATTTCAGAAACGAACTATTATTGGGTGTGTCACAGAGGAATTCTAATCATTAGTTATACAAAGATGTGCTTGATCTTTTCACTTAGAAACACCTACTTGCCAAATTGGAAATAAAAAGATCACATAAAATGACAATATTCTGAAAATCAGAACCAATCACATAATTTCAATGCAGTTAATAATATCGCAAACATTTAAAAAAAGCTTTTCAACAGTCTAGATTAAAATGGCTTAGTGACTTCTTTAGCAAAGAATCTAAGTCAGATTTCCATTAGAGTCTCTGCTACTAAAATAAGTTTTGTGGTTTTGGACAGTTTTCTCAGGCTCTTAATAAGCAGATTCTTCTGAAAAATGCAGATAATATGACCTGTGTTAGAAAGCTGCTAAGAGGATTATATGAGAAAATAAACACAAAATTATTGGAATTTATTAGGTGCTCAGTAAGTATTACCAAGCTGCTTCCCCTCCCCAGCCAAGGATAAATTCTACATACTCATCAGCCCAGACCTGTGTCATTCAAGCCCAGCTAAAAGTTTCCTTTCTCTTTTGAAGATTTTAACAATATTCCAATTTATCTATACTTGGCCTCTTGCTTTTAACAGGCATGTCTCTCTCTCTCCAGGAACATAATAATTTCTACTGTTTTCTCCCTGCAATTAGTAGAGTAGTTGCTAAGTAGTATTTATTGAAATTCAACACATGAAGTGAATTTTTAAAAAGCTCCTGTTATTTGCTAAATTGGCTGAGTCACTGAGACTATTTATACATTTCATGGAACAGTTGCCATTAAGACACATGTGATTTTAGCAATGAATATATAGTGTTACATTATATGCTTATTTCTATCCATTATAGGAATAAAGAAAAATAAAAATAAATTAGCATAATGCAATAACCCTCCAACATTATAAGAAAAAAATATCAAATACTGAATTCTTACCCTTATTTATAAATAGATTTTTTTTTTTTTTTAATGAGTCACTTAGCAGCACATTTGCAGACTAATAGCAGGTCTCACAGGTGATAAGAACTCCTATGGTCTGGCATTTAAAGATCATCTCTTTTTTTAACACAGAAAGAAGCTAATTAGATTTATTTTTCTTTAATTGTATGAACACTTCATACTGTCCATTTTCATCAAAGTGAGAAAGAGAGAGAGAGACATCAAAGATTAGTTAGGGAGTGCCTGAAAAAAATACTTAATTCAAGTTAAATGAAGATTACTTTCTAAAGAATCAAAATTACTTGCATGTGCACAGACCTCTTGAGGCTGACACATCTTATCACAAGATTCTCAGAAACAATCTGTGAGACAGGCAACACATATATCATTATTCCCAATTTCTACAAGAGCAAGCCAAGTCCAAGAGAGGTTAGATTTTACTCAAAGTCACACTGCTAATTAAGTATCAGGGCCAGACAGATGACATATCCTCTGATTTCTAACTTGGAGAAAAAAGGAGGAATATCACATCCAAATTAAAGTTTAAGCTTCTGATTCTTTTCAGTCTTTAGAAATTCTACCAAAGAAAACTGAAATGGATATTTCACAAGTCTTATATAAGGTATGTTCATTCTTTCAATCGCTCATTCAATTCTTCAACAAATGTTACTACATGCCAAGGAGACACTGAAGAAGATGTGCTTGCCCTCTGGACCTTGCCAACTCAGTTTTTAACCATGCAGTGCCTTTGTTTTCTCTCTCAAAACAAAGAGGGATAACACCCACCCAGGAATCCCTTGGGGTTTGATACACTGATCAAAGGCGATGACCAATGAAACAGATTTCAAAGTGTAAATGATAGCAACATATTTAGCTGTAAATGCGCCCATTTGTCATCAATCTCTTGATCTTACGTACTTTCTGTTTCTTCGAAGTCATTATACAATATTGTAGAATGTATTTACTCTTTCTTCATTTGCTGCCCAACCATCCCTCAATCCTGGGTAGAAAGTAAACTTTACAAAAGTAAAGCCTTTCTTCTGCTTAATTTTAACAGTAGGCACACAGATCAGTGTTTTGGATATATTATGGGTCAAGTACATAAATTAATGTTATCATAGGATTACAATAAAAGTTCTCATTTTTCATTTTCCTTGCCCCTATATTAACAACACAATTAAACTAATTCCTGTATGTTGCTGCAAGATTGAGAATACCTTAATTATGACCTTGTGCACAGCTGACTTCTGTTGTTCTGCTGCATATCTCCTGAATGATTAAGTTAAAGCTTACAAAGCAAAATAGCTATAAAAAAAACTCCCCCAAATATTGTGAAATCTAAAGTTATGCATGTATTTCTCCCTAATTTTCATACAGGTCAGACTTACTGTGTTGTATACATCAATTTCAAAACTTTTATAAACAAATAAATGTATATAATTTAAAATAGGGAATAATAAAAATCTACACATGATTCATGTTGAGGTTTGACAGAAAACAGCAAAATGTTGTAAAGCAATGATCCTCCAATAAAAAACAAATTAATTTTTAAAATCTACACATGTAATAATGACTTCTTAATTTTCATGACGTCTTCAAAACCATTTAACACAGAAAAAGGCAACCTAATATAAAGTTATTTAAGAAAGCAAGGGTACATGTTATTTTTCCATAGTACCCTAAACACCGAACCCTAAAATAAACTAAAGCATAATAGATGATATAAATATTATGATAGTCTGCTTGTTGCCATGGAAACATCACTATCAGTCAACCTCTGAATATGCATTTGCCTATGTTTCTCTGAAGAAAGCAAGCATGAATTTATACTACTTGTTTTCTTTATAAGTTATATCTGAATTCAAGAATAAGCAAAGAACAACAGTGCAATTTTGTGCTACAGAAATGCATCACACAGGATACTAGGTGACATAAGGATCCATTAGTCTGTTACACACCGCCCCCCCCACGCACACACATACACTTTAGTACTTAAAGATTTCTTGAAAAAGGTTTTATCAGTCTAAATTTTTAAAGCACAAATGTGTATACAAATTAGAATGCAATTAGGGCAAATGTGCTGATGCAGAGGGTAAAATAAAGTGAAAATGGGACAAATGTAAATATATCACTGTTAGAATAAATGGGACAACTTATTTAATGGGTTATATTATCCTTTGGACCTGTTTATTAAAGGTGCCAGAGATCATGAAGCTGGTGGAAGAAATGCACTCCATCAATGCTGTGGATGATGTTTCTATCCATAAATAAGCCCTCTCTTGCATTTAACCAATATGAAACATTAGGCTACCATTCTTCCCTAAGTATATATTCTATGCTTGAGAGTATGCTAAGTCGCCTCAGTCATGTCTAACTCTTTGTGACCCTATGGATTGTACCACCAGTCCATGGGATTCTCCAGGCAAGAGTGCTTGTCTGATTACCATTTTCTCCTCCAGTGGATCTTCCCAATCCAGGGATTGAACCCACAACTCATGTCTCCTGCATTGACAGGCAAGTTCTTTACCGCTAGTGTCACTTGGGACCCCATATATTCTATAAGCTCTACTTTTCAAACACAGAGATCGCTATGTTCCTGTTCTAATTAAAATCATTTCTTGTTTAACGATTACATAATCAGGCAGGAGATAGATACATCACTCCAATCTCTGCCTTCATAGTCATATGCCTTCTTCCTGTGTGTGTCTGTCTTCACAAGGATATCTTCTTATAAACACATCAGTCACATTGGATCAGGAACCCACTCTACCCCAGCATGTGAAGTGTGAAAGCGTTAGTCACTTGGTCATGTCCGACTCTGCAACACCACAGACTGCAGTGTTTGCCCACGGAACTCTCTGGGCAAGAATACTGGCGTGGGTTGCCATCCCCTTCTTCAGGGGATCTTCTCAATCCAGGGATCGAACCCACTGCAGACAGATGCTTCACCATCTGAGCCATCAGAACCACATCTTAATTATTTACATCTCCAGTGACCTTATTTCTAAATAAGGGCACATTTTGAAGTAGTGGGTTAAGATTTAAATGTAGCTTTTCTAAGAGAACAAAATTCAACCCACAACAGGTAATGAACAATATAATAAATGCAGCAAGTAGAAATGTTATGTCTGGGGCAGAAAGGGTATTCAAGAATAGAGACTTGGGCATTTTTCTTATATCTATGCATATTTCAGTGGATATCTTACTGAAAGCCACACTTTTCATGTCTCTTCCCAGAACTTTTCACCTCTCAGACAATGAAGTATGTTTAATCACAAGCTTCAAGTTCATGACAGTTTTCCTGAGATTCTTTTTATGTCAAACAGAACCAACTTTCCAGTTTTTAGCAAATACTCTTTTTCTTGGTGTTGTGTACTTCCAACACAACTGGCACATTAAAAGCAGCATAACTTCACTTAAACTTTTTAAAAATTGCTACTTTAAATTTTGATACACTCTAAGAAAACCATGTCAATTCAGGTATTTTTATTATAACAACAATTAAAATTTTCTCCATTATAAACCTATCAGGAACTAACTGAATATAACCTGTGTCTTTACTGCTCAGTAAAGGGACATTACCAACCAGAAACAATTAATTTTAATTGAAATCCACAAATGGTTAAAACTAGGTAATACTGAATATAAGTGACTCTGAATACTTTTACATACCACCAAGATATCTTACCTGTGATATATGTTAATAGAGAAACATGATAAAAACTATACCTAGAAGAAATTAAATGTAGCTATCTTTCCTGAAGTCAACAAATAGAACAGATTCAATAAAGTATATATTGCCTAGACAGCTACTGTAGTATTACTCCATGATGAATACTGCATTTCAGTATGCTTGATGCCTCTAACAGCATTCATAATATTTAAAGCACTCATGACATATCTTAGTTAGGAGGCTAGCTGATGTTTTCAATGCAACACTTCCTAGAATGTCACTGTCTTCTGACAGTAACATATGGAAACATTAAAAACTACTCTTGTTTTACGAAAGCCTTCTATTAGAATCAATGAAATTAAAGAGAAATGTTTTAATAAGTATTTAACTATGACAGTAGGCAAAAGCAGCACTACTAAGGCATGAATTTGGAAAGCAAGACATGCTATGCAGCTCCTTAATGTGTATTGCCAAAACAAGGGTAACAAAAATGAGGGATGTGATAGTCATGCTAGTGGAGAAAGATGCGTTTCCTTGTGATTAAGAATTACAGGACAAGTCAGGGCCTCTGTGATGGCATCAGAGTGTATTCTTCATTAGTGTTTGTTTGTTTTTTTTTTTTTTAAGAGAGGGAACTCTAGTAATTTGCCTATTGATCTGGGGTACATATGCACCTGAATTCAGGGCTGCCACCCACGGCTGCACAGATTGTAACTCAAGTGAGCATCCTGCACATGGATATGATGTGAACAGGGCCCTGAGGATGTGTCCTGTGTTCAACTGTCAATCAGAAAGAAGTTCTGCCTAACTGCCAAGTCTCTATGATCCTGATCTTTACACTATGTAACACACATCTGACAATGTTGTGGCCTAGGGCAAAGCCAAGTAAATGCCAGATCAGAATTCCTCTCTTTCTCACTGTCAGCCCCTACAGGGGCTGCCAAACCTACCTCTACCTAGTCACACCTGGAGGACTCGGACCTCTGGCTTCTAAGTGCATTGGTTTTAGAGCCATAAGAACTGGATATGAGTCTATGATCTGTTACATAAAACCTCTGCAACTCTGGGCTAGCTGTTTATTCTCCCTGTGAGTCAGTTTCCTTGTCTGTAAAATAAGAATAATACTGACTTAGAATACCTTAAGAAGATTTTAATGACGACTAGTAACAACAACAAGAAAAAAATATATACGAAGTTGTACTATGCACCCAGGTTTCCTTGGAAGAAAAGCTATGACAAACCTAGAAAGCATATTAAAGAGCAGAGACATCAATTGGCCAACAAAGGTCCATCTAGTCAAAGCCACGGTTTTTCCAGTAGTCATGTATGGATGTGAGAGTTGGGACTATAAAGAAGGCTGAGCACTGAAGAACTTATGCTTTCAACTGTGGTGTTGGGAGAAGACTCTTGAGAGTCCCTTGGACAGCAAGGAGATTAAACCAGTCAATCCTAAAGGAAATCAACTGTGCATATTCACTGGAAGGACTGATGCTGAAGCTAAAGTTCCAATACTTTGGGCAAATGATGCAAAAGATTGGCTGGAAAAGACCCTGATGCTGGGAAAGACGGAGGGCAGGGGAAGGGGGTGACAGAGGATGAGATGGTCGGATCACTGACTCAATGGACATGAGTTTGAGCAAATTCCCGGAAATAGTGAAGGACAGAGAAGCCTGGCATGCTGCAGTCCATGGGGTCACAGAGAGTTAGACCCAACTAAGAGACTGAAAACAACTAAGCACCAGGCACTGCTTTGAGTGTTTCACAAACATTAATTGTTGCAGCCCAGTACAGCAGTCACTACCCACATGCAGCTACTGAGCCTTAGAAACATGACTAGTCGGGACTGCAGTATACTGTAACTGGATCTCAAAGATTTTGTATAAAAAAAAAAGTTAGATGCCTCATTAATAAAATCCGGAGAAGGCAATGGCACCCCACTCCAGTACTCTTGCCTGGAAAATCCCATGGACAGAGGAGCCTGGTAGGCTGCAGTCCATGGGGTCGCACAGAGTCAGACACGACTGAGCGACTTCACTTTCACTTTTCACTTTCATGAATTGGAGAAGGAAATAGCAACCCACTCCAGTGTTCTTGCCTGGAGAATCCCAGGGACGGGGGAGTCTGGTGGGATGCCGTCTATGGGGTTGCACAGAGTTGGACACGACTGAAGCAACTTAGTAGCAGCAGCAGCAGCAGCAGCATTAATAAAATCTACTGGTATAACATCAAATAACTCACTAATAATTTTTTATATTGAATTCATGTTGACAACAAAACTTAGGATATACTGTGTTCAATAAAATATATTATTAAAATTAATCTCATCCATTTCCTTTTCCTTTTAATGTGGCTACTGTGACATTTTATATTACCAGAGTGACTTGCATTATATTTTTATTCGACAGTGCTGCTTAAAAATGTTTTTCATCTGAAAGTCAAAATACAAATACATTTCCAGAAATTAGGGTCAGAATGTATGGATTTTGACTTTTAGTCAGAAAGACCTGCATTACAGGGCATGCCAATAAATCTTACCTTACTATTCTCTACACAAATATTCCACACTGGGTCTTATATATATGAATATAATACAAGTAGTTTGAAAGTTCCAAAGACATTTTTTTCCATTTGGGTCTGTTTACAGCTATTTCATAAATGTGTATTCATAAAGCCTCCTGCAGTGTACAGGGGGCACACTTCACTGGGGCAACTGGAGGAGAGTTTGGCAAAGAGCAGGGCATAAGGAAGCGGATAAGGCATGAAGCAGAGCTGCAGGGCTAGTGACAGTGGGGAACAAGGACATGCTTGGATCTGAACAGTGAGAGGACTGGAGGTTTCCAAAACCCAGAGTTGGTCACTATATGGAGACAGGCACTGTTCGGAGCTGTAGCCTCTAGTAGGAGGACTCCTAGATAATATACCATGATCTAGCAGCCAGAGAGCTGGGTTAGTAAATACCCCGACCTTTCCTCTTCCCACTCTCCAACTTCCTGCATTAGCCAAATGTCTCTCATTAGCCAAAATCTACCCCAAAAGCCAAATGGCAAAGGAACCCTCTGATGTGGTCCATATGGGTCTCCTGGGGGCAGAAAACAGGGTGGAAGATGAATCTGGAAGGACAGATGGAAGACAGCTAGCACAACTTGTTTTTGTTCTTTTTTCATTACTCTCTGGTCAATTCATTAAATAAAGAGATTAGTAATTACGGGGAAAATAAGACATGCTAAGATGTTCCCCCAAACATTTGAAATTGAATTTAGTTGAAGGTTCTGGCATTTTTGTCACAACTGAGGTCACAGTAATACTCTCACCACCTGTCCTATTTTAAAGTTCAAGATTTACCATTAACTTTCTTAGAATAAATGATCTAGTTTTCAGGTGTTATTATCCTTTAGGTGAAAAGTGTAGGACTTTCACTGCTCTGGGTTTCTAAAAGGCGGAAAATAATTTAGATCTCAAATTAAATTGTTCTATTTGAAAAACATGATGCACTTTATAATGAGAGGAAAGCAATCTCAGTAAGTCTTTTTTTTTTTTTCCAGTTACTTGGAGAATAACTCATTCTGGCAGATCCATCAGGATGCAGCCTCGCTTCAAACTGGATGATCCACTGCAGCCCACTGCCTGATGTCACTTTATGGATGAGGCACTCAGCTGGGAACATCTGCTTTAAGATTTTCCAGGTTAAAGCTCTGTCTTCTATACTACATGGGGCAGAACTCCAGGGCTTTTAATGAATTGCTTGCACACATACTCAGTATGATCCATGGATTTCCTCTGGACAAAGAATCTTTTTACTCTACTACCATCATGAATCCCATGATACACACCCACACTGCAGTTGGTAAGCCCAGGGTCTAGGTGAGAGTAAGAGGGCAAATTCATCTTCCTTCCTTGCTTATATCCATTCCAAACACATATGTTTGCCATGTATATTGCCATAAGAAGCACATAAATAGATGGGCTTCTTTTAACCTACAATATAAAGTAACAACAGAATCTTTAGGCACCATTCTCATCTCAGGACACTAGATAAAGGGATTAAGGTAATTTGTCTTGGTCTAGAAAATGAAAGGCTGAAATAATGAAACTAGAAACTCTCTATTCATCCTTATTCTCCAATATGCACAATTTAAATTTTAATTTAGGACAGCAAAAGGCAAACCACTTGGATGAATTTGATAAGCACATAAAGTGTAATACGAGATTCTCAAGTCAGGGTGACACTTGGTAACCCAAGCAACTCAAATCACTCAGCCTCCCTACACACACCTAAGGTTCTAAGATGGAAAACAGGAAGAACAATATTATATACATTTCTGTTGTTTTTTTTTAAGATTAAATGAAAAACCATTTACCAGGGCAGGACAAACACCAAATGTTATCTATTATTATAAGGTATTAGCCAAATTCCCTGGTGGCTCAGACGGTAAAGCATCTGCCTGCAATGCCGGAGACCCGGGTTCGATTCCCGGGTTGGGAAAATCCCCTGGAGAAGAAAATGGCAACCCACTCCAGTATTCTTGCCTGGGAAATCCCATGGACAGAGGAACCTGGTGGGCTACAGTCCACGGGGTCGCAAAGAGTCGGACACGACTTCGCTTCACTATGAGCCAAACAAGAAGCGTCTTTAACGGCTGTATTGAATGCAAAGCTCTCANATGGCAACCCACTCCAGTATTCTTGCCTGGGAAATCCCATGGACAGAGGAACCTGGTGGGCTACAGTCCACGGGGTCGCAAAGAGTCGGACACGACTTCGCTTCACTATGAGCCAAACAAGAAGCGTCTTTAACGGCTGTATTGAATGCAAAGCTCTCAGGGTAACCAGAATGATCCGTTTCACAGATACTTTCCTCTATATTTTGCAAAACATTTCTTATTTTCTCTGTTATACAATATCCATCACTATACAGCCCACATTCACACTTGCTTATTTAGTTCAAAGAGAAAAACAAAGTTAGCCTCTTCTGACAGTCATATATGCTTTTTATAACCACGATTAAAAATGTATAAGCCAACGTGTTTCATTTGGTGGCAGTGATCAGGATACTTTCCAGCTGTTAGAATCAACATCTCCCAGATGCCTCTGTCTTTTAAATGGTCTCCATCCATTATTATCTGTGGCTGTCCTGTTTCGTACTAACTTTCTTCTGCAAGCCAACTCTAGTCTTTTCAGAAGGTATCAAGTATAAATCATGAAGAAATACCTACATATTTATAATAAAAGTTAATGGAGATCCACTGTGGCTGCTTATTGCGCCTGCTCTGGGGCCATTACATTGTCAACTGACATCCTACCACAAGAATGACAAAGTAAGAGAAAAGGACTGAAAAATCATTTTTGGATGAGGTTCTGAGTTTTAAGTAAATCATACCATTATAGCAAAGAGTTTAAACCTGAATTATTTATATGCTCTTTTAGAACACTAATCTCTTTAGTCATCTGTGCTCAATTAAAAAGAAAACCAGCCATCATTTTTAATAGAGAGAAGAATAAAATTCACTCTGGTATATAATAATCAGCAGGGAAGTATGCTTAAAGTTAAGATCCCCAGGCCCCAACTCTAAAGATTCTGATTCTGCCAGTGGCGGGGGTGGGGGGGGGAGGCTTTTGGCTTTATTATTAGTAATATAAAACATGTGCATGTATGCATGCTCAGTCATGTCCGACTCTGCAACCCCAAGGACTGTAGCCCACCAGGCTCCTCTGTCAATGTGATTTTCTAAGCAAGAATACTAGAGTGGGTTGGCATGCTCCTCCAGGGAATCTTCCTGCCAGGGATTGAAACCACAAATACAAATATAAATATGAAATAGGTACATCTGGTTAGTGATTTGAGGGCCACACATTTTAATATTTTGCACAAAGGGGTAGTCTACTTGACAGGCAGCAAAACCCACTGACAGAATTTTCCCTTCATTAAAATGTAAGCCTGGGTTGACTGATATCATTTTGATTCTGACAGTTACCAAAAGCTATGTGGCCTTAATTGGTCTTTTCCCAAATGTTCAAAATAATAGAAGACTACTCCATTATAGAGTAAGTAAAATATATGTACCCAGGACCCTAAGATTCATAGGAATATCTTTGGAACACTGTCATTAAACATAAGAAGTGTTTGAAAACTCTGGACACATAAGGCAATTTAACTCCATATTTCTCAAAAGAGCATGTCAAAAACACATTTCTTACTTTTACAATAATTTCTGTGATCTTAAGTAGTTACATAATAATTTAGTCACAAGAGAATGAAATATACTGAGTGTATTTCCCTCATCCCTTATCTAAAAATGAAAACCCTTCACTTGAAAGCTTATGAAAATTAAGTTACCCAATTTCTACAAAAGCATCTTACTCTATGGTAGGGAAGATTTTTATTCTGTGTTATAACTATTTGAAATATATTTTACATATATACAATTCTTTGACATACAGTTTTTTTTTTTCCAAATCTTTAAAAAATTTTAGTTTTCAATTGTAAATGTACACCAGTGGGAAGAATTTTTTTTTTTTTAGAGCTTTTTAAAAACTATTGAATCTTCCAGTTATAAGGATACAGACGGTAAAGCGTCTGCCTGCAATGCGGGAGAGCCGTGTTCAGTCCCTGGGTCAGGAAGATCCCCTGGAGAAGGAAATGGCAATCCACTCCAGCACTCTTGCTTGGAAAATCCCATGGACGGAGGAGCCTGACAGGCTACAGCCCATGGGGTCGCAAAGAGTCGGACACGACTGAGCGACTTCACTCACTCACCATGTATTTAATTTCCTATGCATACCAGGNTCAGTCCCTGGGTCAGGAAGATCCCCTGGAGAAGGAAATGGCAATCCACTCCAGCACTCTTGCTTGGAAAATCCCATGGACGGAGGAGCCTGACAGGCTACAGCCCATGGGGTCGCAAAGAGTCGGACACGACTGAGCGACTTCACTCACTCACCATGTATTTAATTTCCTATGCATACCAGGAACTCAGTATTTTAGACTAATTATACATGGGTGCAGTCTATAAGTTATTCTGAATTTAAGAACTTGCTCATTCCAAAAGTTCAGTTCCAAGTTTGTTTGACTGGAGAATGCAGAACAAGAAATACTTAATTTTGAACCTGTTGTTTTTAAGCGTCTGCCTCTACCTCCACTGCTCTAAGAGTACTAGAAGCCTATTAGATCCTGCAGAGCCCTTGTTCCAGTTTTCCACTGCCGTGTAACAATCACTCCAAATAAATTAGTGGCTTAAAATAACAATAATAATTTGTTTCTTCACAAATATGTAACCAGGGCAGGGTTCAGCAAGGAACTCGAATAATCTCTGCTACGTGTGACATCAGCTGGGGCAGCTATTGGGACTGGAAGGTTTTCTTCAAAGAGAGCAAGCTGACATTGACTGTCAGTAGGGAGCTAAGTCAGAGCTGAGAGCAAAGAACGTTGGTTTTCTCAATGGGTGACATAGTTTTGTTTTGTTTTTTGCATAGTTGCTTGGTTTCAAGAGGGACTATCGAAGGAGGACAGACAAGTAATATTGCTGGTGATGACCTCATCCTTAGAAATCACATATGATCACTTCCACTGTAGTTACAGGCTTGCCCAGATTCAAGAAGGTTGCACAGATACTGCTACTTCTCTTCAGGAAGAATGTCAATATCACACTGTAGGTCGGCCATCCTGAAACATACAATCTTCCACAGCCCTTTTAATATTCTCTCCTCTGTAACCACCTACCTATCTATAGGATCATATTTTCTCAGTCTTTTTCAGTGGCTTTTCCCCCCTGACATATCCTTTATCTAGCCCTCTTAGCCATTTGTTTATTATCAATACTAATTTTTAAAAGTTACAAAAATAGAAGAAAACCTCAAGAAAGGTTGTTTTAGAAATGCTTAGAAAAATCTCATACATTATTGGTGGGGATGTAAATTGGTATAACTTTGAAACGCAGTTTAACAAAGATCCATCAATCTCCTTAAAAGCTCTATATATAAGGATCTTCACTGCAGTACTATTCATAAAAGGAAAAGGCTAGAAAAAGTCTAAGTGATTTTTAATAGACACCTCTATAAAGAAGATGATTCATCTGAAGCCCTGCATCTCAAGCTTTCGTGGGCTTTAGAATCTCCTGAGATCTTCTCGGGTCGGACCCAAAACTGTCTGATGCAGTAGGTCTGGGGTAGAGCCCAAGAATTTGGATTTGCAATAAGTTTTCAGGTGAAGCTGATACTGCTGGTCGGAAAGAACTATGCTTTGAATACAGTGGTCTATGGCGTGGACTGTTACACAGCTCTGTGGGGGAAAGCCATATATTCTGATAGGAAATAATATCCAATATATACTAAATAGGAATTGTAAGGTGCTGAACAATGTGGTGTTACTATTTTAAACCTATGCATGCTTGAATAGTCATACAGGAATTGTTGCCTGGCAACCAAAGGTACGGGGACAGGAAAGAGACATTCTTATCAATACAAACCTTTAACATGTTATAGGGCTTCCCAGTGCACTAGCAGTAACAACTGCCAATTCAGGACACATAAGAGACTAGAGTTCAGTCCCTGTGTCAGGAAGATGCCCTGGTGGAGGGCATGGCAACCTACCCAAACATTCTTGCTTGGAGAATCTCATGAAGAGAGGAGTCTGGAGGGCTACAGTCCATGGGGTTGCAAAGAGTTGGACATGGCTGAGTGACTTAGCATGCACGCAGGCTACTTTTAAAAATGAAGATCTATTGATTGAAAAAAATTAACAATATTAAAATTTAATTACTTTTCCACTGACTCACAAAGCTGCTCTACATCTTTCTTGCCTAGAAGCATCTTACTTCAAAGTTATTGCAGTAGCATAAAATTTGCAATCTGGAGAACCCTAAAGCCACTTACACACTTTTTTGGCAACGTGTTAGAATCATATTGCATTAATGGGTTCAGGACGAGTGGTATAGATATAAAAAGTGATTTGTTTTTTTTTAGAGCAGTAAAGTACACTACTAAAATAGGAACATAATGTCAGCATGTAGGAACAGATGAAAACACTGAAAGAGATAATCTGCTCATTTAGCATTAGGCGGTACGCGTTGGTAAAAACACCTGATATTCATGCAGGTGTCAAGAGGTGGAAAGTAAATTATTAAAAACAGTTGGGTTGTTGAATGTTTTGCTATATAGGAAGCCAATGACTGGTAGGAAGTTACACTGTAGGTGATTTTGCATTTGCCATTAAATAAAACACAAAACTTTTTCAATTTCCCTTTTTATGACTTAGGTTAAAACTTTCTTGGTAGATGAACACGTGGTGTTCATTTCATCTGGCTGAGCATTTACAATGTTTCTTTCATGTTGAAATAGCGAATTAGGACACATTCAAGGGAAAAATAAAATCAATTTATGAAGAGTTTTTATCTTTGCATACTACAAAAATAAAACAAAGTAATTCCTAAGGCCAATAAACATAAAGGATATTAATAAATCTCCTTCCACAAATATGCCATTTTAATGGCAGAGTTTGCTTTACCTTCATAAAATATTATATTTTGTAAATGTCTATGGTAAAATTAATATTCTAGTAGTTAATAGTCTTTTATTTTAATATTATAGAATCTGATATTTTTGCAGAAGCCTATGATAAACAAAATTATACAACTGAATTTAGTGGAAAAAAATCACCATTTAACATTAAGAGTGAGAAAAATTAAAAACTGTTTTAATTCTTTGCAAAGGTTTAATGTACTCCAAATGGGTAACAGTTTTCATAAAATAACTCTGCATAAAGACATAAATTTACAAGTTAGGTATGCATAACAGCCTTTCAGCTACAGGTAAGTAGCCAAGGTTTATCATAATCTGTATGCCTAAAGCATATCACCTAAAGTCTTTGAGACTCAGTAGTCTCATCAGGAAAAGAGGAATAACAGAATAATACCATTTACCATAATCAAATTAAGTAAGATAGCCCTCTGAGAATCTTCCCCAATCAAAAAAAAAAAAAAAAACACTATTCAAATTTTAAACATTATTTGTAGAACAAGGTGTAGGTGTAGGAAGACCACTATTCCTAATGGCTTTACAAATAATTAGGCCAATAAAAGAAATTACTTTCACTCCATATGTTTACTNCTAAAAAAAAAAAAAAAAAAAAACACTATTCAAATTTTAAACATTATTTGTAGAACAAGGTGTAGGTGTAGGAAGACCACTATTCCTAATGGCTTTACAAATAATTAGGCCAATAAAAGAAATTACTTTCACTCCATATGTTTACTTTGACTTCTTACACTCACTATAAAAACTAAGAAATCTTTTACATTTATTATGTATAAAGAAAGCATGACAAAACTTAAAACGCATTAAATTTTAAATGCCTTGCCTTTTGTTTTTTTTTTTTTTTTTTTTTTCTTGCCTTTTTTAAGAAAACTTTTGCATGACTCAGAAGGACAAGACAAAAAAAAATAAGAAAGATGTAAAAAGTTTAAAAAGTAAAAAGCAGTAGTATAAAATAAGGAGAATTAGAAACTGCATAAAGTCCTACCTTCTTACNTTTTTTTTTTTTTTTTTTTTTTTTTTTGCCTTGCCTTTTTTAAGAAAACTTTTGCATGACTCAGAAGGACAAGACAAAAAAAAATAAGAAAGATGTAAAAAGTTTAAAAAGTAAAAAGCAGTAGTATAAAATAAGGAGAATTAGAAACTGCATAAAGTCCTACCTTCTTACATTCTAGTCATAAATGTCATTCTGCGCTTTCTAATGATTATGAAGAGAACAAACCTTTGTTTGGTTCAACAATGCACTATGTCCAGAAAGATTTTTTTTTTTCATTCCACAAGTGAAACACAACCATAGCTGATGCTAAATGTTCCCATACAGAGAACGGTTGGTATTTCTGAGTGTTTCACAGCTATTTCTCACAGCATCTTCCACATAGGCTGATGAGCTCTGGATTGACCACATAACATCATCTACTTCAAGACAATTTTGAACGTGAAAATAGGCACTAAATACACATGCAGATGCTTGCTCCTTGGAAGAAAAGCTATGACAAACCTAGAAAATATATTAAATGGCAGAGACATTGCTTTGCCAACAAGGGTCCATGCTGTCAATGCTGTGGTTTTTCTGGAGGTCATATATGGATGAGAGTTGGACCATAAGGAAGGCTTGGTGCCAAACAATTGATGCTTTAGAGTTGTGGTGCTAGAGAGAACTCTTCAGAGTCTTTCAGACTGTACAGAGATCAAACCAGTCAACCCTAAAAGAAATCAACCCTGAATGCTCAGAGGAGGGACTGCTGCTGAGGCTGAAGTTCCAATGCTTTGGACACCTAATGTGAAGAGCTAACTGACTGGGATGGACCCCGATACTGAGAAAGACTGAAGACAAAAGGGGAGGGGGGCAGCAAACGATGGAATGTTTAGATGGCATCACTGACTCAGTGGATACGGATTTGAGCAAATCCTATCTACTCCAGGAGACAGCAGAGGACAGAGAAGCCTAGTGGGCTACAGTCCATGGGAGTGGCAAACTGTTGGACGTGACTTAGCAACTGAATAACAACAATGCACCAAGAAGGGAAAATAGATCTAAGCTGAAAACGCCCCAGGCAAATTGACATCAGTGGTCATCCTTGCTGAATTTATCAGTAAGTTCATTCTTCAGAGACAGAGGAAGAGAGTGGCTAGCGCTTTGATGAAGTCCAGGTATACAACTCTCTGATGGAGTTAATATATACCTTATCCTCTTCTAATCAGCAATGGAGATCATAAGACTTATATAGTCATCAATAATAAAAGTAGTTAACATTTTCTAGGATTTACAATGTGTCTGAGGTTAATGGTTTGAGATTTGGCCACCTACTGCCTAAAGGCCAAATCCAGGGTCCCATCTAGTTTTTGTTATTATTGTTTGCTTAAATAATGAAAAGAAGAATTCTCTTTAATGACATTTAACAACTATAAGAAAAAAAAAATCAGTGCCAAAAGACAGTTGTACTGGAATACAGCCAAATCCATTTTATCTATACAATTTCTATGGCTGTATCTACTACAAAGGGGAATTGAGTATGAATGGACAGAGACCAATACAGTCCACAGAGAAGCCAGACTCAAAAGCTTATGTACTTTAAATCCCATTTATATGGCTTTATGGAAAAGGCACAACAATATACACAGAGAGGAGATCAGAGGTTGCCAAAAGTAAGGGATACTGGAAACTGGACTACAGTGAAAAGCTGGAGAAAACGTGCTTCATTGTGCCATCGCACAGCTGTCAACACCTGTGCATTTATATACACCAAATGGTGTGAACCTCATAATTAAGGGAGAGAAAAAAGATCTATTTGGTTCCAAACTCTGTAGCCATCCAGACTCCATAAAACACAGTTCTGTGTCTTTTCAGGTCTGTTTTCTTCCAGCTGGAAGCTACAGAGCAGCTGTAAATCTGCAGTCTCTATTCACATACCATTTAACGCAAGAGCTATATTTTATTCAGTTAAAGACTGCTAAGTGCATCTGCCTCATGTGAAGATCAGCCAAAGCCTTTGTCCACTTGACTGACCTAGAACCCCACTGCCATTCCTACATTGACTGGACTGCTCAGCGCTCCTCGAATCTTCAGCTCTCTGCCTTGTAACAGGGGGTTGTGCAAAGTTCCCTCTGTAGAGCTTGCTCTCTCCATGTTGCCTCTTCATACCCCGTTGTTTTCCCAGACCCAGAAAGATCTTGCTACCACTTTTCACTTATTCGTCCTTACACTCAATCTATCACCAAGTTCTGACACTTCTGATTACCTCATGAACCTCCAGGGTTATGATCCTTATCTGAGCCACCATGATCAATCTCTTCTACCAAACATCCTCCACAATCATCCAAGTGCAAATCTCACTCTCCTACCTCCCAGCTTACACCGCTTCAGTGCCTTCCCACTGACTGACTTCTTACCAAGGCTTGTGAGATCTCTGCATGCCTCATTTCTTTTCAGCGATCTCTATAAATTCTAGGGTCCAATCATCAAAGTACTCTCAGGCCCTAACATGTCCTATGCTTGCTGCTTTTCCGACCACTAAGACTCTATACATGCCATTCCCTCTGTTGAAACTTTTTTCCAATCATTCTACTTGGGTCTCCACCCTGTATTCATCCATTAGTCCTCAGTTAAAAGCTGTCTTTAACCTTGAAGGTAGCCTGCCTAAATTTAGTTTGTGAACAAGATCACGTCCATCTTTCATCACACTTTTCCTGAGGTTTCATACATTCTACTTTTATATTTTCCTGGGGTACTTTAAAGCAAATCTGAACAGCTCATTATTTTAAATACAGTCAGCTCTCTATCCATGGCGCCTGCATCCTGGGATCCAACCAACCACAGATTGAAAATATTCACAACGAAGTTCTACCAAGTTTCTTCCAAAAAGCAAAACTCGAATTTGACTTGAGCTGTCAATTATTTATATAGTATTTACACTGTATTTACAACTATTTACATAGCATTTACACTGTATTAGGTATTACAAGCAAACTAGAAATGACAAAGTATAATGAAGGATGTGGATAGGTTATATGGAAACACAATACCATTTTATATAAGAAACTCAAACATGGGGGGATTCTGGTATGTGGAGTGGTATCCTGGAACCAATCCCCTTGGAAACAGAGAGACAAGTGTATTGTAGTATTATTTCTAATAGCTACAACCCATTTCATTCAGTTAACATATGAGCTTTACCATTAGCTCACACAATGTTTGCAATAATTTCTTCTAGTCCATAGGACAGATTTTCATCCTCTTCCCATGGTCTTTGATGGGGCAAAAAAGGATTCTTAATTAATGAGGTCTAATTTAAAATTTTTCCTTTTATGAATAATGCTTTGGAACCCATGCCTAAGAACTCTTTAGCTAGTCCTTGGTCTCAAGAAATTTTTTTCCTTTTTTTATAAGTTTTATATTTTTGCATTTTGCACTGAAGTTCATGATTAATTTTGAGTCAATTTTTGTAAAAAGTATGAAGTTTCTGTCGAGTCATTGTTTTGCTTAGACATATCCAATTGTTCCAACACAATCTGTTAAAAGGTTGTATTATCTTGAATTGCCTCAGCATCTTTGTTTAGAATATATGTGTAGGTCGAGGTATGGATCCTCTATTCTACTCCTTCATCTGTGCACTACCCATTTTCCAATACAATGGTCTTCATTACTGTAGTTAAATATTAATCCTTAATACCAGGAATCATAGTGATTCCTCACACTCTATTCTTCTTTTCAGGAGTGCTTTCAAAGCCTGTGCCTCATATAAAATTTAGAGGAAGTTTATCTATATCTATCTATCTATATATATATATAAACAAATCAAAATAAAATTCACTTTTCTTTTTTCCTTTTGGAATGTAATTAAACCTTCAGATCAGTTTGGGGAGAACTGACATGATGGTATTCTGTTTTATGAACATGGTACTTCATTCCATTTATATTGCTTCCTGACCTGCTTATAGGTTTCTCAAGAGGCAGATCAGGTGATCTGCTATTCCCATCTCTTTCAGAATTTTCCACAGTTTATTATGATCCACACAGTCAAAAGCTTTGGAATACTCATTACTGTCTTTAGTTGTCTTTAATATTGCCTAACTCCCTCTATAGGGGGTCATGTGTCACTTGACTGTTTCTAAATATCATTCACTCTTAGTATAAGCTGCTACTGTGGTACAATGGGGGATGGGGAGGGAATGGTGAATATCCAAGAGTTCCTTTGAAGCATCCAATTAAAGAATTCATCATTTTTATGTACTGGTCAAATCTAAGGATGAAAATGCCAACTCTGGACAAGAATGTGTGTGTGTTCAGTTGTTCAGTTGTGTCCAACTCTTTATGAACCCATGCACTCTAGACTGCCAGACTCCTCTGCCCATAGGATAACCCAAGCAAGGATACAGGAGCAGGTTGCCATTTTCTTCTCCAAGGGATCTTCCTGACCAAGGGAGTGAACCCATGTCTCTTGAGTCTCCTGCATTGACAAGTGGGCTCTTTCAGTTCAGTTCAGTTCAGTTGCTCAATCGTATCCAACTCTTTGCCACCCCATGAATCACAGCACACCAAGCCTCCCTGTCCATCACCAACTCCCAGAGTTCACTCAGACTCATGTCCATCAAGTCAGTGATACCATCCAGCCATCTCATCCTCTGTCATCCCCTTCTCCACCTGCCCCTAATCCCTCCTAGCATAAAAGTCTTTTCCAATGAGTCAACTCTTCGCATGAGGTGGCCAAAGTTCTGGAGTTTCAGCTTTAGCATCATTCCTTCCAAAGAAATCCCAGGGCTGATCTCCTTCAGAATGGACTGGTTGGATCTCCTTGCAGTCCAAGGGACTCTCAAGAGTCTTCTCCAACACCACAGTTCAAAAGCATCANTGCTAAACTTGGTTCTAAGAGATTTTTGTAGATTCCTTTGGATTTTACATATATCTGTAAATACAATTGTGACTTTTTTTTTCTTTTTACTTTCCAATATGTGTGCCTTTTCTTTTCCATGACTTACTTATTGCAGGGGCTATAATTTTCAGTACTATATTGAATAATAAAGGTTAGAATGAGCATCTCTGCCTCATCTGTCTTTCAGTTCAGTTCAGTTCAGTTGCTCAGTCGTGTCCGACTCTTTGCGACCCCATGAATCGCAGCACACCAGTCCTCCCTGTTCATCACCATCTCAGGAGTTCACTCAGACTCATGTCCATCGAGTCCGTGATGCCATCCAGCCATCTCATCCTCGGTCATCCCCTTCTCCTCCTGCCCCCAATCCCTCCCAGCATCAGAGTCTTTTCCAATAAGCAATAAGTCAACTCTTCGCATGAGGTGGCCAAAGTTCTGGAGTTTCAGCTTTAGCATCATTCCTTCCAAAAAAATCCCAGGGCTGATCTCCTTCAGAATGGACTGGTTGGATCTCCTTGCAGTCCAGGGGACTCTCAAGAGTCTTCTCCAACACCACAGTTCAAAAGCATCAATTCTTCAGCGCTCAGCCTTCTTCACGTCCATACATGACCACAGGAAAAACCATAGCCTTGATTACATGGAAACCATCCAATCCTTCACCATTAAATACAATGTTAACGATAGGGGCTTCCCTGGTGGCTCAGATGGTGAAGAGTCTGCCTGCAATGAGTGAGACCTGCGTTTGAACCCAGGGTTAGGAAGATCCCCTAGAGAAGGGAAAAGCTACCCACTCCAGTATTCTTATCTGGAGAATTCCATGGATAGAAGAGCCCGACGGGCTAAGTCCTTGGAGTCACAAAGAGCTGGACGTGACTTAGGGACTTTATTATCCTTATACTGAATAAGAAAGGTGAGAATGAACATCTTGGCCTCATTTCTGATCTTAAAGGGAAACCATTCAATCTTTCACCATTAAATACCATGCTAACTACAGTGAGGTAAGTCCCTTGTATTTTTAACTTGATGAGAGATTTTATCACATATGGGTGATAAAATACGTGACATGATCATATGACTTTTCTTGTGTATCATGCTGATAAATGTACTGGTTGATTTTTACTTCTTTTACAACGTAAGGATACAAGAAGTCTGTGACCCTCTGTGAAGAGGACCCTCAACTGACCAGGCTGAAACCCTGATCTTTGACTTCCAACTTCCAGAAGTGTGAGAAATAAATGTTGAATGTTTATAAGTTCCCAGTCCGTTATTTGAGATAGCAGCCCAAAGGAACCGAAAGAACAAGCTTTTTGTTTCACAGATGTGTTTTACCTCCCCGTCTTCCTGCTCTTTCTCTTTTTCTTCGTGTCATTTATATGTTGAAGGAAGTGAGTCATGTGTGCTGTTGAAATGATTATAATACAGACTAATTGCATCCCTGTGATTTCTTTTAACTTGAACTTCTACCCCTAAACTGGTAGTCTGACTTAGAAACTTAGAGTCATTATTTTTTACTTATTTAAGTTAACCATCATTTATAGATTTTACTATATACTTTCCATAGCATCACATCGAGAGGCACATAATTCTGGATGCTCCTTTTTGTGGATGTTAAAATTGATCAGTAGGTTCAGATATTATTTGTTTCTCTACCTAGATGCATTAATCTCCATCATTCTGGAGTTTTGATAAAACTGCAATTCCACTTTTCAGTTTCTTTGTGTTTAATCCACATTATATTATCGGATACTTGAATTATCATTGAGATGGCTTGAAAACAATTAGGAGAGGTCATAGTTGACACTAGGGGTATTGGTAAGGAGGGATATTTCAATGTGGAATGCTTTTATAAGTGCTTAATTTATTAATGTTCAGTTCAGTTCAGTCGCTCAGTCGTGTCCAACTCTTTGTGACCCCATGAGTCTCAGCACACCAGGCCTCCCTGTCCATCACCAACTCCCGGAGACCACTCAAACTCATGTCCATTGAGTCGGTGATGCCATCCAGCCATCTCATTCTCAGCCGTCCCCTTCTCCTCCTGCCCCCAATCCCTCCCAGCATCAGAGTCCTTTCCAATGAGTCAATCCTTCACATGAGGTGGCCAAAGTACTGGAGTTTCAGCTTTAGCATCATTCCTTCCAAAGAAATCCCAGGGTTTATTTCCTTCAGAATGGACTGGTTGGATCTCCTTGCAGTCCAAGATCACTGAAAAAGCAAGAGAGTTCCAGAAAAACATCTATTTCTTCTTTATTGACCAGGCCAAAGCCTTTGACTGTGTAGATCACAATAAACTGTAGAAAATTCTTAAAGAGATGGGAATACCAGACCACCTGACCTGCCTCTTGAGAAACCTATATGCAGGTCAGGAAGCGACAGTTAGAACTGGACATGGAACAACAGACTGGTTCCAGATAGGAAAAGGAGTATGTAAAGGCTGTATATTGTCACCCTGCTTATTTAACTTCTATGAAGAGTACATCATGAGAAACGCTGGGCTGGAAGAAGCACAAGCTGGAATCAAGATAGCCGGGAGAAATAGCAATAACCTCAGATATGCAGATGACACCACCCTTATGGCAGAAAGTGAAGAACTAAAAAGCCTGTTGATGAAAGTGAAAGAGGAGAGTGAAAAAGTTGCCTTAAAGCTCAACATTCAGAAAACAAAGATCATGGCATCTGGTCCCATCACTTCATGCAAATAGATGGGAAAACAGTGGAAACAGTGGCTGACTTTATCTTTTTCTGGGCTCCAAAATCACTGCATATTGTGACTGCAGCCATGAAATTAAAAGACGCTTACTCCTTGAAAGGTAAGTTATGACCAACCTAGACAGGATATTGAAAAGCAGAGACATTACTTTGTCCACAAAGGTCCGTATAGTCAAGGCTTTGGTTTTTCCAGTAGTCATGTATGGGTATGAGAGTTGGACTCCAAAGAAAGCTGAGTGTAGAAGAACTGATGCTTTTGAACTGTGGTGTTGGAGAAGACTCTTGAGAGTTCCTTGGACTACAAGTAGGTCCAACCAGTCCATCCTAAAGGAAATCAGTCCTGGGTGTTCATTGGAAGTACTGATGTTGAAGCTGAAACTCCAATACTTTGGCCACCTGATGTGAAGAGCTGACTCATTGGAAAAGACTCTGATGCTGGGAAAGATTGAGGGAGGGGGGAGAAGGGGTCAACAGAGGATGAGATGGTTGGATGGCATCACCAACTCAATGGACATGAGTTTGAGTGGACTCCAAGAGTTGGTGATGGACAGGGAGGCCTGGCATGCTGTGGTTCATGGGGTCGCAAACAGTTAGATATGACTGAGCAACTGAACTGAACTGAACTGAATTTATTAATGAATATTTTCTTATTAAAATCACTTTGCCACTCAATTGTACTTCTTAACTATAAGGAATCAGATAATGACAACCTGCCTATTGAGAAGGCATCCTATCCTTCAAATGACCTGTCTCCCATGTTCTTCTATTATAGTTTATCCTCCTAAGTTAGAAAATACTGGGGAGAGCAACAATAAGAAGGACTTTCCTTAGAAACACTTTCCTCTCCCCTAGCACATAACTAAAACACTGGCTGCTGAATAATATATCAATAATAAACTTCTCAAAAAAAAATGCTTTTTTACCCAGTCCTCTCAAGCTATCACAGCACTGTTCAATCTCCCCCTTACACAAAAGTAAAAGCAAAGAATCAGCCTCAGAGTCATCTTGCTTCTTTATTCATTTCTCAGATCTAATCCAGACTATTTTGAACATGTTTTATCAATTCTTTTCCCACTGTGTCTAACTCTAGTCTAATCAGCCTTCCTTTTTCTAACCTCTTCACCTCCAAACCATCATATAATCCTTCAGATCACACATCTGAAAACACACACCTGGTCACCTTGTCAACTCTGACATTTAATATCTTTCCACTGACTATAAATTAAGTCCCAAATTCCATACAATTTCATATAAGACCTATGTCATCTAATCTTATTTCTCACTAGTCTCCTTTGTGCGAAATTTACCCAAGAAACAAACAAAAAACCCTGTTTTCTTGTATCCATATGTCTGTTCTTTGTTTAACAAGGACTATTGGCTAGAATGTTACCTCTAAAAACTGAAAGCTTCATCAATATTCAAAGCTTTTGATGAGCTGTGTGACATGGGCGCCAACAAACAGGTTGACTGTCAGCCAATAAATGCCACTGGTTGGTATAAGTTTTAGAGCAGTCTGAATGCCAAGTCTCAACATTCTTTGGGAAACTATGTATTGAGTTACTTCCTCTACAATATTTCTATTTATTCCTCTAGATTCCCATAGTCCTGTGTAGACTTTAAAGTATCACCTCACTCCATTTTCAATAGTTAAGGCATATGTCATTTCCCTTTCAATCTGTAAATATCCTGAATTAAGAGCTCTCAGATTTATCTTTAATGTCTTTACCATGCCTATAATAAAGCCTGTGCTCTATTTATCTAAGAAAGACCTGCAAGTCTTTGAAGTCCAAGAATAACTGGCATCTCTGAAGTACATCCTTCCAGAACCTTCATGAATTGGTTAATTTCTCCCTAGTCTGTACTTCAATAATTTCTTCAAATTGCTACCTGCAGGTAAGTCCATCTTTCCTGGTAAGCTATAAGTCAATTAAGGGCATGGAAGCATGCCGTGATATCCCACATATTTCGCATAAAGACTGGCACATAGAACTTGCTCATAAAGAATTATTAATTTATATAAAGTATTAAATGTGCTCAGGATCACTGCTTCAATGAAGATTTGTAACAGCTCTGATCCATTAAGTGTTAGATTCTACAATCTCTTGACTTAGCTAATTTGCATTTTGTGTATATCCTTTTATGGCAAAAGACTGGAAACCTCATGAGTATGTGCCACGTCGCTTTTGTCTCTCCCATAATGTTCAATATCTCTGAATACCTGCAAATGATTGACAGCTAGCCTCAATACAATTATACACGAATTTCAGTTACCAAGTAGATGATTAAAAGCTCACTCTGTGGGATTCTAGGCAGAGTAGAGAGGGAGTGAGGCATACCTATCCTGGTAGCCTGCTGTTAGAATGCATGGTTCTTTCTCTCATTATAAAGCTGACTCCCTTCCTGAATGCCACTAGGAGGAACTAATTGGTTTTCTGGATTCCAGATTTCCTACATAAGATGTCAAATGAGTTTGCACCTCATGCAGACATATCTCACAGCAGGGACCAGACTATCTGAGAAATGTTACATGTTCCCAGTTTAACACTGTTCTGGCTGGTTTCCTGGTCAGTAATTTAGGAAAAGCTGAGAAAACATGTCTTGTGTTGTTGTTTTGTTCTCAGGTCAACATCTCCAGGAGAGCTCGCATATCTTATTCACAGCTTTCACTTTCTCTCTAATGAAATGATGCTGTTGTCTAAATAATCGTCTGTTTTGTCCACCAGCATCTTTAAATCAATCCATATTACACAAGTGTTGAATCTGAAGACAAAAATCCACAGGGACAAGAAACAGTGGTTTCCAGCCAAAGTTATATGTGTCTGGTTTTACTGATTTTATTACATGTGATCCAGTTGAAATTGCTAAATAAACTTTCCCTAAGAATCCCTTGACAATGTTTCTCACTAAACCTAGCTGGGCCTTAAATGTCTTCCATAGTTGTTTCTTTTTTTTTTCCCTAGCATGGACTTTGCATGAAAAGTATTAGGTTTCAAAATGTGGCTCTCCTCTTGCAAGCTCTGTGACCTCATAGAGTTGTTATAAGAATTAAATGACAGGACCACACAGATGGCTTCATTAGAACTGTGCAAGTGTTAGTCACTAAGTCATGTCTGACTCTTTGTGACCCCATGGACTGTAGCCCACCGGGCTCCTCTGTCCATGGAATTCTCCAGGCAAGAATACTGGAGTGGGTAGCCATTCCCTTCTCCAGGGGATCTTCCTGACCCAGAGATCAAACCCAGGTCTCCTGCATTGCAGGCAGATTCTTTACTGCCTGAGTCACCAGGATGCAAGTTCACAATAAATGCTTTACACATGTGTACTCAAATACACAAAAGGAAAAAAAAAAACATAAACTATGTTTTATTAACTAGCACTGAAAATTCTCAAGTGAACATATTATCTATTGGCCCCAAATAAACTTGGTTATGGGACCCAAACTAATGTATTGTGATTTCTTCTTTGCTGAAATACTTGATGGTATATGCAGATACAACAGCAGAGGTGTAGAAAACAGTGCTAAAGCATGACATAAGAAGAGGGATTTAACGGAGAGAATGACAGTAGCAGAACCTGCTGACAACTTAAAAATCAGCTGTCAAAGTCCATAGTACTTATACCTCAGGCAAGAGGAGGCCCATCAAAACCACTTACTGAGGAACCACTGAACCCAGAGGACAGTATGTGAAAAGTGCCAAGTCAGGGAAAAAGTCTATCTTATTCGGTAAATCCATATAATAAAATTGTTGAATTTGAAAACAGTCCACAGAGGAAAATGGTGTTTCCAGTCAAGAACACATATGTACCACATTTTACTGTTTCTATTACATGTAACTCTGTTGTTAGTAAATACATGTTCTCTAAGAACATCCTCTGACATCAGTTTCCTATGAAATCCCATTGATCCTAAAATGCTTTCCCAGATACTTAAGAAAGCAATTGGTATATGGAAGGCCCTCATAACTGTTAAGCTATCACAATTATTTTCCTTCAGGCACTGTGTACCATTCTGAGGACAAAAAGTCTATGATCCCAAACAGTGTACTAAGTGCTGTGCATATAGACAAAAAGCGCAAAAAAATAAAGGTCCTTATACTGCTATTAGGCTCATGAATCAGTTAGTGGGGGTGGTGACTGGTACATTATTTAAGAAAGAAAAAAATAACTACATAGTAAAAAAGTTCTAGGGGAGAAAGCAAACAACTTGACTATAGCCTCAATTAACCAACTACCTCTGAAACTGTTTTCTCCTGCTGCTTCTCTAAAAGGAAGAATCTAGAAAGCACTGTAAAGTGGTGATTGTTTCCAGGGCATTAAATGCTTTCTTATCCTTGTCCAGGAACTGTCTTTGCACACACAAAATATATTTCTATCCAAGAAAATGGTTACCATGGTATACTCATTTTTGCCTCTGCAGCCTCCATCCCTCCTTTGGTAACGGAACCTTTAATTTCCTTTCAAATCACTTCCCAACCTGCACTCTCTCATGCCTCACTGTAAAAAGAGTGAAGGAGGCTTACCCATTGGTATATTCCAGCCACCTTGTCAGAGTTGGTCCAAGAGAGGAAGGCCTCCTATTCAAGGTGGGTAAGGTTTACATTTGGGATGCCCTCTCCTGAGATCGCTATGCTTGGGATTCTGACAGTGATCCTGACATGGAGTAGACAGAGGATGACCCAGAGTGACGCCAACAGAGAGGAAAGGTGACACTGGAGAAACCAAGGCCTGCAGGGCATCATTTGAACCCTTGGATTCAGTCTTGAGTAAAGCCAATTTACTTAGGACTTTTCAGCTGCAGGAGCCAAGGATCCCCTTTGGAGCTTAAGCCAGTTCTGATTTGAGTTTGTACCACTTGTCACTGAAAGAGTCCAAGCTAAAATAAGTGGGGTCTGAAAAGAAATAGAAAGACACTGCCAGCAGGAGAGAACGATAGAGAGTGCCGAGTGAGTGTGGTGGGAGGGCAAGAGACTCCTGGCAGGAGCAGAGGCCAGTTGGGGAGCAGTGATAGACAACAGGGGCTTCCCTGGCGGCTCAGCGGTAAGGAATCCACCTGCAATGCAGGAGGCGCAGGAGATGCGGGTTCAGTCCCTGGGTTGGGAAGATTGCCTGGAGGAGGAAACGGCAACCCATTCCAGGGTTCTTCAAGTAAAATTCCATGGACAGATGAACCTGGCAGGCTACAGTCCAAGGGGTCACAAAGAGTCAGACATGGCTGAGCAGAAACACACGCACATACACACATGAGACAACAGGAAAAGATAAACATGCTAAGTGGCATAGTATTCATCTTACTGGACACTGAACTCCTTGCAGAGGAACTCAGGGTCTACTCAAGGCAAAAGGATTTTGAATTGCTGACACCAGCAAAACACAATGTTTATTAAAAAAAAATCCATGATTAAAACATTACTAACAAAGAAATTCATAATCAAGAAAGACAGGGAAATATAATAATGAAATTGAGATCACCTCCTAAAATTTATGCTGTGTAACTAGTATTATTCATTAGGAGACATAACTATTTTGATGGCTGAGAAAATTACAATACGTATAGTTATATACCTTATCATTAATATCTCCTCTGATAGGAGATTCAAGTCTCAATGAGTTGTCATGGGGAAAATTTATCTAAAAATCCTGGGTTGAGGGAGACATTTTATTAATAAGTTATCTCCTGAAAAACCTGGAGCTATAGATTTTTAGGAAACATTTTCAGTGTACACATTAAAACAAATTTAATAATATGAGAAGTTAGTTACCATTAAAAAATGTGAACTTGATAAAGTTATAATCAAGATACTATGGATAAAAAAGATAACTCCTTTTCCTATTTGGAACCAGTCTGTTTTTCCATTTCCAGTTCTAACTGTTGCTTCCTGACCTGCATACAGGTTTCTCAAGAGACAGATCAGGTGGTCTGGTATTCCTATCTCTTTTATTTTATTTTTATTTATTTATTTTTTTTTCAAGCTTAAATTGTGCCATGTTTATTTTCCTCTTCACTTGTCCACAATTTCTCCCATTTAATTTATTTTTTTTTCAGTGTACACATTAAAACAAATTTAATAATATGAAAAGTTAGTTACCATTAAAAAATGTGAACTTGATAAAGTTATAATCAAGATACTATGGATAAAAAAGATATGCTAAAGAAATGAACATTACCTATTGACATAACCATTAACATATTAGTGTTTTTGAGAAAAGGGATACAAATTTAGTGTGAAAGTGACAGACATCATTGTTAATCATAATCTGCACTTATAAGAAAGAAAAACTGATTAATGTTCACAGTAGGAAATTTTTATCAATAGCTTTACCAAATCAAATTACTGAAGTGATAAAATAATACATTTTATAAAGTACTATATTTTGAGATTTTGAAATAAAACATTCTTAAGTATGATTTATAAGCAAATAGAAATTTTTAAAAAGATATAATTAACTCTTGAATAGCATATTCTTTCCTCTATCACAGAAAAATTAGGGCAGAAAATTCACAAAACAAAAAAATAATGCTTTTTGCAAATCAAATCATTTTAAAACTGACAAACAAGAGATGATTTACCAAACTAGAATAATGAAGATAAGTAAAGTGAAGTATTATATGCTTATAAAAGGTATTTTGATTTTTTTTACCTTAATTATCTTTTTTTTTTTTTTTTTTACACGAACTCCCAAACATGAACCCCCCTCCCACCTCCCACCCCACATCTTCCCTCCAGATCATCCCCATTTTCCACACTTTATTGTGATCCACACAGTCAAAGGCTTTGGCATAGTCAATAAAGCAGAAATAGATGTTTTTCTGGAACTCTCTTGCTTTTTTGATGATCCAGCAGATGTTGGCAATTTAATCCCTGGTNGTAAAGTGAAGTATTATATGCTTATAAAAGCTATTTTGATTTTTAAAGCCATAACTCCAAATTGAATAAAAATAAAGGAAAGGAGGAAGAAGAGAAAAATCCTCCAAAAGAGATCATTACTCTGAAAATTACAGGATTTCAGGTATGATTTTAAAGACATTTTTCAACATTTGCAAAACAGAATCACAGCAGTATAATGGATGAGCATTAAACCAGAACTCAATTAAATAGATGTTCCTGTAGAAGAAGAAATTATAGAATATTTTTAGCATGCTGCAGCAAGGAAATACAACAGCCTAAAAATTATGGTACACGATATACTATGAAACACCACACACATATAATAGTGCCTTATCCTAAATTAAATGCTTGAGTTCAGTTCCAGTCTTTTCACAAGCCATTTGGTTTTCACTTTAAATATACCATCCAAGCAGCTGCTTCCTTCACCAGGCAACACTTTCTTTTCCAGACAAGCCATAACAGTTCTACTATAGACAGGAAATTGCTTTCAGAGTCCTTAAGAAGTGATTAAAAAAAAAAAATATCCCAACAGAGCAGCAATAAAGGAACACTCCTACAGTGACCAAAGAGGGCAAGTAAAACAAAACAACTAAGCAAGAACTTCTCTGAAGTTCAAGGAAATAAAACTGATCTATCCAGAGAAATATCCAATCTACTCCTACCGTAATGGCACTGTATGAACAGAAAAAAATCCATATGAAAGAATGCCAGTTAATCCAATGGCCAAATGGGCTGATGAAATTGTCAGCTTTGAGAAATTTCCAAGTTTCTGGGATACTGCATTCTGACAAGACAGGATTTCATATGCATATGTACATATATTACAGCATATATATATATAGCATCTATATAATGAATATATTGCATTTAATTTGAAAGCAATTTGAATCAGCTTCATTAAAAAGTTAAGCAGCATTTTTTTCTTTGATGCCTACCATGATGTAATCAACATGCTTTGCATTCAAAAATATTTATAGCAAGTTAAAATGCTATTGCTACTCCAGCAAAATCTTGGGTCTAGAAGTTTTCCATGACAGATAATGGACAAAAAAGAGAAGGGGACTAAAGTCCAACCAAGGCTTAATATAAAAGATTTAAATTGTTTTTTAAAGAAATGTAATAAAAAGTAAATTGTATATGCAATTAAGAGATTAGAAATCTTTTAGATGCTCACGCATGAGATATATTTTCATCATTATCAAAGAGTCTAACTTAATGAATTTTATATAACATCCAGTGATTGGCCCATGCTGATAAGACGACTCTATTTCAATCAAACAAAAGATTTAAATTGTTTTTTAAAGAAATGTAATAAAAAGTAAATTGTATATGTAATTAAGAGATTAGAAATCTTTTAGATGCTCACGCATGAGATATATTTTCATCATTATCAAAGAGTCTAACTTAATGAATTTTATATAACATCCAGTGATTGGCCCATGCTGATAAGACGACTCTATTTCAATAGCAATATGTCTGATGGAAATATTCTATTTGAATTCATACAATTAACTGGTCAAATTTTTTAATGATGGCATTAACCGAAACTAACTGAGAAAAAAGCAGAAAAAAAAAAGAAAGAAAGAAAAATATATTAACCATCAACTGGATTTCCAAGAATGGTACTAAATTTCAATACAGGAAGAGGGAAGTACCTAGACCTTCCAGAGTAACAACCTGTGGTTATAGCAAACAAGAGCCACTTCCAATAGTCAGCCTCCACATGACAGATGAGTCTCCTTGAGATTATAGATTCTGGAGGAATTTAACATTATTGTTCAAACTGTGAGCCATTTTATAGAAACAGTTTATAAGCCTATTATTGGGTTCTTAGTTTCAACAAGACTCCTTGGAAGGGAGAAATGCAAGGGGATTCTAAGAACCCTTGTAGTACCCTGACATTTGGAGAGTTCTCAACAAAAAAAGAAGAGTTGAAAGATATTCCATTCAAACCCTCAGTCGTTTCAAAATCCTGAAGTTAGAATCTTTGCCTGGAAAGGAAAACTAGGTTCATTCTCTTCAGCTTAACTTCTAAACTCAGAATTATACAAGAGAAGAAGGAGAGTCTTTTAGGGGCTAAATTCTTCCTTACAGATAAAGCAATTAAAGCCCAGGGTGGTCAAGTGATCCCCACATAGTGGCTGAGCCAGAACTAGAACCAAGATCTTCCACATCTAATCTTGAATTAATTCTATTCTATCACATTGTTTGATTACTATAGTATCTGAAATATTTCATTTTAACCCTGCTGGATGACTTTCAACCTTTTCAGCCTACTAATTGCACATTTCTACCATTGACCTCAGAAATTTAATGATGTATAGAAACCAACACAATATTATAAAGCAATGATCCTCCAATTAAAAATGAATTAAAAAATAAAGTGAATTAACACAGAAAAATAAAAATAAAGAGGTGCCTCAAAAATTCATCAACAGAATATTAGGAAATATTACATGAATCTGACAAAGGACTTCTTATATCTAGTATGTATAAATAATTCATAAAACTTAGTAAGACAAATAACCCAATTAGAATATGATCAAAGGCTATAAATAGATCTTTTCCCAAACCAAAGAAATGGCCAAAATACATGAAAGCAGGTTTGAATCACTAGTCATCAGGGAGATGAACATCAAAACCACAGTGAGATATGACTTCATACCCACTAGGACCATTGTAATCCAAAGGACAATTATAACACATGTTGGCTAGCTTGGGGAAAACTGGAACCTTCATACACTGCTTCATACACTTCATACACCGTTAAGTGCTGTAGTGACTTTGTGAAATAGTATGGCACATCTCCTTAAGGTGAAATATAGAGGTATCATATAATGTAGTGATTGCAGTCTTAGTTACAAATACAATAGAAATGAAAACTGTCTACAAGAAAACTTGTACACAAATGTTTCCAGCAGCATTCGGCATAATATCCCTAAAGTGAACACAACCCTAATGACCATCAACCACTGAAACGATAAACAGCAAGTGGTATATCCACATAAGGAATACTATTTAGCAATAGAAAGGAATGAACAACTGATGTATTTTACAATATAGATGAAGCTCCAAGATATTATACCAGATAAAAAGAGTCAATGAAAAATGAGCATGTATAGTATTACTCCATTTATATAAAATGTTCAAAACAGGGAAATCCATGGGGATAGAAAGTAGATGAGTGATTTCCAGTAGGAGGACCCTTGGGAGGAAATAGAGAATGACTGCTAAAAGGTTTTCTTTGGGGGATTATAAAAATCTTCTAAAATTGATTGTGCAGGTGGTGAACATGTATATCGTACACAACACATGAATGAAATTATATATTTAAAAACTCTGTGAATATACTGTAAATCACTGAATTATAGTCTTTAAATGGGAAATATGGTAATGTGAATTATATCTCAAGGAAGCAGTTATAAAAAAATATCAACTAAATCTGTCCATTGTTTCAACTCAAAACACCCCTAGCTAATGACAGAACCATCCCGGCATATACAGTGTCTGTGTAAGAACTATACAAAGTTCCCTCTTCTGGACAAGACAATAAGTCACCTTGTCCTCTATGCAGACCCAGCCAGGTCCAGGGCAGCCTGTCTCAGTGGAAAAAGAAGCCTTAGTTAGACTTCATCAAAGCGCCTCTGGGCAAGGCCTGGCCTGAACAAACATGCATGACAATCAGGCTGATAGACTGCTCTATTATAAACACACCAGATGGAAGAGATACTTTTCAAGTTACTTATAGAAGATGTCATAAATCTGTTATTGCTGTTCAGTCGCCCAGTAGAGTCTGACTCTTTGTGACCCCATGGACTGCAACATTCCAGGCTTTCCTGTACTTTAGCATATCCCAGAGCTGGCTCAAACTACGTCCATTGAATCGACGAGGCCATCCAACCATCCTGTTCTCTGTCGTCCCTTCTCCTCCTGCCTTCAATCTTTCCCAGCATCAAGGTCTTTTCTAATGAGTCAGCTCTTGGCATCAGGTGGCCAAAGTATTGGAGTTTCAGCTTCAGCGTCAGTATTTCCAATGAATGTTAAGGGCTGATCTCCTTTAGGATTGACTGGTTGGATCTCCTTCAGTCCTAGGTACTCTCAAGAGTCTCCTCCAACACCACAGTTCAAAAGCATGAATTCTTCAGCACTCAGCCTTCTTTGTGATTCAACTCTCACATCCACACATGACTACTGGAAAAAACACAGCTTTGACTATATGGAACTTTGTTGCCAAAGTAATGTTTCTGCTTTTTAATAGGCTCTGTAGGTTGGTCATAGCTTTTCTTCCAAGGAGGAAGCATCTTTTGATTTCATGGCTGCAGTCACCATCTGCAGTGATTTGGGAGACCAAGAAAATCAGTCCTTCCAATGAACACCCAGGACTGGTCTCCTTTAGGATGGACTGGTTGGATTTCCTTGCAGTCCAAGGGACTCTCAAGAGTCTTCTCCAACATCACAGTTCAAAAGCATCAGTTCTTCGGCGCTCAGCCTTCTTCACAGTCCAACTCCCACATCCATACATGACCACTGGAAAAACCATATCCTTGACTAGACGAACCTGTGTTGGCAAAATAATGTCTCTGTTTTTTAATATGCTGTCTAGGTTGGTCATAACTTTTCTTCCAAGGAGTAAGTGTCTTTTAATTCCATGGCTGCAATAACCATCTGCAGTGACTTTGGAGCCCCAAAAAATAAAGTCAGCCACTTTCCCCCTCTATTTGCCATGAAGTGATGGGAATGGATGCCATGATCTTATTTTTTTGAATTCTGAGCTTTAAGCCACCTTTTTCACTCTTCTCTTTCACTTTCATCAAGAGGCTTTTAGTTCTTCTTCACTTTCTGCCATAAGGGTGGTGTTATCTGCATATCTCAGGTTATTGAGATTTCTCCCAGCAATCCTGATTCTAGCTTGTGCTTCCTCCAGCTCAATATTTCTCATGATGTACTCTGCATATAAGTTAATTAAGCAGGGTAACAATATACAGCCTTGACATACTCCTTTTCCTATTGGGAACCAGTCTGGTTTTCCATGTCCAGTTCTAACTGTTGCTTCCTGACCTGCATATAGGTTTCTCAAGAGGCAGGTCCGGCAATGTGGCATTCCCATCTCCTTCTGAATTTTCCATAGTTCATTGTGATCCACGTAGTCAAAGGCTTTGGCATAGTCAATAAAGCAGAAATAGATGTTTTTCTGGAATTCTCTTGATTTTTCGATGAACCAGCAGATGTTGATAATTTGATCTTTGGTTCCCCTATCTTTTCTAAAACCAGCTTAAACATCTGGAAGTTCATGGTTCATGTATTGCTGAAGCCTGGCTTAGAGAATTTTGAGCATTACTTTACTAGTGTGTGAGAAGAATGCAATTTTGTGGTAGTTTGAGCATTCTTTGGCATTGCCTTTCTTTGGGATTGGAATGAAAACTGACCTTTTCCAGTCCTGCGGCCACTGCTGAGTTTTCTAAATTGCTGGCACATTGAGTGTAGCACTTTCAAGGCATCATCTTTTAGGATTTGAAATAGCTCAACTGGAATTTCAGCACCTCCACTAGCTTTGTTCGTAGTGATGCTTCCTAAGGCCCACTTGACTTTCCATTCCAGGATGTCTGGCTCTACATGAATGGGAGTGATCACACCATCGTGATTATATTGGTCGTGAAGATCTTTCTTGTACGGTCTTCTGTGTATTCGTGCCATCTCTTAATATCTTCTGCTTCTATTAGGTCCATACCATTTCTGTCCTTTATTGAGTCCATTTTGCATAAAATGTTCCCTTGTTAAGTCTAATTTTCTTGAAGCGATCTCTAGTCGTTCCCATTCTATTGTTTTCCTCTATTTCTTTGCATTGATTGCCAAGCGAGGATTTCTTATCTCTCCTTGCTATTCTTTGGAACTCTGCATTCAAATGGGCATATCTTTCCTTTTCACTTCTCTTGTTTTCATAGCTATTTGTAAGGCCTCCTCAGANAGCGATCTCTAGTCGTTCCCATTCTATTGTTTTCCTCTATTTCTTTGCATTGATTGCCAAGCGAGGATTTCTTATCTCTCCTTGCTATTCTTTGGAACTCTGCATTCAAATGGGCATATCTTTCCTTTTCACTTCTCTTGTTTTCATAGCTATTTGTAAGGCCTCCTCAGACAGCCATTTCACTTTTTTGCATTTCTTTTTCTTGGGGATGGTCTTGATTCCTGTCTCCTGTACAATGTCATGAACCTCTGTTCATATCAGGCCCTCTGTCTATCAGATCTGGTCCCTTAAATCCATTTCTCACATCCACTGTATTGTCATAAGGGATTTGATTTAGGTCACACCTGAATGTTCTAATGGTTTTCCCTACTTTCTTCAATTTAAGTCTGAATTTGGCAATAAGGAGTTCATGATCTTAGCCATAGTCAGCTCCCAGTCTTGTTTTTGCTGACTGTATAGAGCTTCTCCATCTTTGGCTGCAAAGAATATAATCAATCTGATTTCAGTGTTGACCATCTGGTGATGTCCATGTGTACAGTCTTCTCTAGTGTTGCTGGAAGAGGGTTAAATATGCAGGGTGACAATATACAGCCTTTACATACTCTTTTCCCAATTTGAAGCAGTCTATTGTTCCATGTCTGGTTTTAACTGTTGCTTCTTGACCTGCATACAGGATTCTCAGGAAGCAAATAAAGTTGCCTGGTATTTGCATCTCTTAAGAATTTTCCAGTTGTGATCCATGCAGTCAAAAGCTTTAGCATAGTCAATGAAGCAGAAGTAGATGCTTTTCTGGAACTGTCTCACTTTTTATATCATCCAAAGGATGTTGGCAATTTGATGTCTTGTTCCTATGCCATTTCTAAACCCAGCTTGAACATCTGGAAGTTCTCGGTTCATGTACTGCTGAAGCCTAGCTTGGAGAATTTTGAGCATTACTTTGCTAGTGTGTGCTGCTCCTGCTGTTTATTCACTTCAGTCGTGTCCGACACTGTGCGACGCCATGGACAGCAGCCTTTCAGGCTCCTCCGTCCATGGGACTCTCCAGGCGAGAATACTGGAGTGGGTTGCCACTGCTATGTGTGAGATGAGTGCAATTGTGCAGTATGTTGAGCATTCTTTGGCATTGCCTTTCTTTGGGACTGGAATGAAAACTGAACTTTTCCAGTCCTGCGGTCACTGCTGAGTGTTCCACATTTGCTGGCATCTTGAGTGCAGCACTTTAACAGCATCATATTTTGGGATTTAAATAGCTCAGCTGGAATTCCATCACCTCCACTAGCTTTGTTAATAGTGATGCTTCCTAAGGCCCATTTGACTTCACACTCCAGGATGTCTGGCTCTAGTTGAGTGATCACACCATCCTGATTATCTGGGTCGTGAAGATCTTTTTAATCTAGTTCTTCTGTGTATTCTTGCCACCTCTTCTTAACATCTTCTGCTTCTGTTAGGTCCATACCATTTCTGTCCTTTATTGAGCCCATCTTTGCATGCAATATTCCCTTGGTATCTCTAATTGTCTTGAAGAGATCTCTAGTCATTTCTGTTTTATTGTTTTCATCTATTTCTTTGCAGTGATCAATTAGGAAGGCTTTCTTATGCCTCCTTGCTATTCTTTGGAACTCTGCATTCAAATGGGTATATCTTTCCCTTTCTCCTTTGCCTTTTGCTTCTCTTCTTTTCTCAGCTATTTGTAAATCCTCCTCAGACAACCATTTTGCCTTTTTGCATTTCTTTTCCTTTGGGAGGGTTTTGATCACTGTGTCTGTTAAAATACGACAAACCTCTGTGCATAATTCTTCAGGAACTCTATCAGAGCTAATCCCTTGAGTCTACTTATCACTTCTATTTCCCTTTCTCCTTTGCCTTTTGCTTCTCTTCTTTTCTCAGCTATTTGTAAATCCTCCTCAGACAACCATTTTGCCTTTTTGCATTTCTTTTCCTTTGGGAGGGTTTTGATCACTGTGTCTTGTAAAATACGACAAACCTCTGTGCATAGTTCTTCAGGAACTCTATCAGAGCTAATCCCTTGAGTCTACTTATCACTTCTACTGTATAATCATCAGAGATCTGATTTAGGTCATACCTGAATGACCTCCTAGTTTTCCCTACTTTCATCAATTTAAGTCTGAATTTTGCAATAAGGTATTCATGTTCTGAGCTACAGTCAAATTAATATGTTTAATAACAAACACATGATTTCTCTGGAGACCTCCTCCTACCACCCAAAATATCCTGGTCCTCTAATGTCACTGATCTTGGTGAACTGTACCTCCAACCACTCAAGTCTATGAGAAAAATATTCCATAGCCCCACATCCAATCTCTTACCAAGTTATATAATTTTTATCTCAAACCTTCTAAATGCAATTTCTCCTTCAATACTCATAAGCTGTGTAAATATAGGTAATCATTTCCTGAGTCTGTTGATTTGCATTCTTGATACCCTTTGATCTAATTGCTACAAAATAGCCAGCCATTTGATCTTTATACATCAAAACATGTCATCTTGTTTATTGGCCTCTAAAGTGCTTGGAAAAGGACAACTTACATAGACAAGAATGATCTGGTCAAGGAATACTTCTGCCCAATCATCTCATGTCATTTTCCCCTTCACCGTTACATTGAACTGATCTTCATTCAAATCTACGTCATACTAAGCTCTTTCTGACCTTATGTTCTTTAAGGCTAAAGAATGAAGACTGAAGTATAGAACTTCAAGTACTAAAGACAGATTATGCGGAAAGGTGAGGCTACTGTTTTCCTTTAAAGTATCAAAAGTTGGTACATATTTTGTATTCATTTGATGCAATTCTATTCTCCATTAGATCCTCAGTTCCAGAAAAATAAGATTCATTCCAGAATGCCCAATCACTTGTAAAATATCTAATAATAGCAAATACTCAATAAATGCTCACTGGATAGACGAATCAACTTTAGCCATGGCATATATGTAACCTGTTTTGGCGGCTCAATCCTACTATTACAAACTTTTCAGTGAAAACACTTTCTCTACAACTGGGAAGCTATCTATCACAAGTCAGTTGATTGAATCATAAATCATGCCATTCTCATGCAACAAAGATTTCAGTGATGAAGATTCCAAGTCCAACTCAACCTCAGTGGCACAGATAATGCTACTATGCAGTATTCCAATACAAAGAATGTCCTGGGATGAAAATTCATATCAACATGCTTTTAGGATAAAATGGATTGGGAAACATTCTGATTAAATCAAGAATGTTCATCAGATATGTCCCACCTGCTCCATTTCACTCATTCTCACATTGTTATTCAGTCACACAGTCCTGTACGACTCTTTGCAACCCCATGGACTGCAGCACACCAGGCCTCCCTGCCCCTCACCATCTCCTGGAGTTTGCCCAAGTTCATGGCCATTGCATCAGTGATGCCATCCATCCATCTTTTCCCCTGATGCCCTCTGCTCCTTCTGCCCTCAGTCTTTCCTAGCATCAGGAACTTTTCCAATGAGCTGGCTGTTCACATCAGTTGACCAAAATACTGGATCTTTAGCTTCAGCATAAGTCTTTCAAATGAGTATTCAGAGTTGATTTCCTTTAAGATTGACAGGTTCAATCTCCTTGCTGTGCAAGGGACACTCAGGCGTCTTCTCCAGCATCACAGTTTTAAGGCATCAATTCTTTGGCACTCTACCTTCCCAGCTCTCACAACCATACATGACCACTGGATGGACTATGGCCTGGATTATATGGACCTTTGTTGGCAGGTTGATGTCTCTGCTTTTCAACACACTGTTTAGGTTTGTGATAACTTTCCTGTGTTGGTGGTATAGTGGTAAACATTTTCACATTAAGCTCCTCAAAAACAAGAGAACTGAATTGTAAACACAGCAAACCCAGTGGAAACTTAGGTTAAGACACTTAGTGCAATCTTCCAGCTAGCTTTGGCCCCAAAATGTAGAGATGAAATAATATTTTCATAAATGTCCTAAGATATCAGCAGTTATTTTGTAAACTAAAACCTTTTTATGATTCAAAGGCAAACAACAAATATATTCCATTTACATGGAAAAACATAAAACAGACTGAGAGGTTACTGAAAACACACTGACTTTTACAGAATCTTAGTTTTGAAACTCACAACCTTCCTCTATGACTAAGTTGAAATGTATTGTGTTTGACTAAAACATTTTGCTTTTCAAACTCACAGAGAATGAACAGACTACTGATAAAGTTACAGCCTTCTGTCTGAAATTTAACTTGTTGTTAAACCATCAGAGAAAAGTAGCTTTGAACTTCATCAAAGTCTTTATGTTCAAAGACGAAATTTATTTTTTTAGCTTCACTTTTAGTTACAAGAAATAGCACTGCCTGTAACTCACAGCAAACTAAGCTCCTACTAATTATAACAGAACAATTTTAGCTAATTAGTCTTTAGTAATTTTTCTTTTCAGATACAGCCAGCCACTCTGGGATTCATCCCTCAAAATTTCTGCACTTCTTTAATCTTTCAAATTTACTATTCTAAGTTTCTATGTGTTTTTAAAGAGGAAGAAGTAACCTTTTGTAGTGGAATATGGACAATTTATGTTTTATACAAAGACTGCAACTGGACAGCAGCTAAAAGGGAATAAAAAAGGAAAAAAGAAGCTTTGGGCTGAAGAAATGAGCTCTTAGATATCTTCTTAAGAGATAGAGGTAAGAACACTTCATAATCCAGTGTAACATTTTTTATGTGATGAGAGCATCTGTTCTCAACATCTAGGTTGGAAGTCATTAATGACAACCCCTGGGCTATATTTGACTTTCACTTGTCTGCTGCAGATAGAGTTGACCCATGCAATGTTTTCATAAAAATTAAACTTAGTCCCTAATACGTAAAAGGTCAAAACACTGTATGTAAATAATGGATCCTGGGTTATTCTGAAAAGTGATCAGGTTTGGTAACTGTCAGTTCAGTTCAGTTCAGTCGCTCAGTCGTGTCCGACTCTTTGCGACCCCATGAGTCGCAGCACGCCAGGCCTTCCTGTCCATCACCATCTCCCGGAGTTCACTCAGACTCACGTCCATCGAGTCCGTGATGCCATCCAGCCATCTCATCCTCGGTCGTCCCCTTCTCCTCCTGCCCCCAATCCCTCCCAGCATCAGAGTCTTTTCCAATGAGTCAACTCTTCGCATGAGGTGGCCAAAGTACTGGAGTTTCAGCTTTAGCATCATTCCTTCCAAAGAAATCCCAGGGTTGATCTCCTTCAGAATGGACTGGTTGGATCTCCTTGCAGTCCAAGGGACTCTCAAGAGTCTTCTCCAACACCACAGTTCAAAAGCATCGATTCTTCGGCGCTCAGCTTTCTTCACAGTCCAACTTTCACATCCATACATGACCACAGGAAAAACCATAGCCTTGACTAGGCGGACCTTAGTCGGCAAAGTAATGTCTCTGCTTTTGAATATACTATCCAGGTTGGTCATAACTTTTCTTCCAAGGAGTAAGCGTCTTCTAATTTCATGGCTGCAGTCACCATCTGCAGTGATTTTGGAGCCCCAAAAAATAAAGTCTGACACTGTTTCCACTGTTTCCCCATCTATTTCCCATGAAGTGATGGGACCGGATGCCATGATCTTCGTTTTCTGAATGTTGAGCTTTAAGCCAACTTTTTCGCTCTCCTCCTTCACTTTCATCAAGAGGCTTTTTAGCTCCTCTTCACTTTCTGCCATAAGGGTGGTGTCATATGGTCAGGCTATTCTCCTGCTCTCTGTACAGACCCAGCACAACCAGTGCCTGATCCTCCTATATCCTCCTGACTGACATCTCTGGCCCAGGCCCCTGCTAGAGATTGTACTTATCAAAGAAGTGGTGAGGGGTTTGCTCTTATGCTAGTCTCCTGGTGACCGAAGAGGCAACCTGGCATCAATTTCCCCTATAACTGGCAATCTCCTTTTCTCCCCAGGAGTAAAGACTCCCACCAAGTGCTGCTTGCCTTCTGCAGCACATTGCAGGGTATCACTCCAAGACTTTGCTTCAGACATGTCAGACCCCCCATTCAGTAAACTACTAATGTCTCTGTCACAGACTCCGGGCTCTTTCTTGGGTCTTGAATCTGGGCAAGCATAGGATTTGTTGACCTGTGGGCTGCAGCCCAACAGTAACACTGTTTCTGCATTTCTCACTCATTATTTCACTCATTAATTCACTCATGACATCATGAATAATTCATTATTTTATTCATTATTTCACTCATTAATAGCAAATGACTGAAATTCTGATCACTTTTCAGCATAACCCAGAATCCATTATTTACAAAAGACTGGATGGCTGCACAGTGAGCACCCCCTATAGGAAGAGCACGTCATGTCTCTGGTCCACTGCAGATCTCACTATCCTTAGTGCTTACACAAAGATGGCTTCACCCATGAACATTATCTTCCTAAGTAATCCAACTGAATAGAAATATAAAGAAGCACAAAAAAATGGTAGGAGATCTTGAGTTCCAAAAATCGCTCTGCAGTGCTGGTTAAAATAAAACAAAAATTTAGTTGAATGTAAAGCTGAGCAAACAAAGTAAGCTGCAAAGCAGAATGATTAATTCTAGAGCCTAGGCTGCGACAGTCAGGGCAGTGGAAAGGGGAGGGAATGGGAGATCAGTCTTGGCAATCTGATAGCATAGGTTTAATTGCCCTTGTGGAAACAGGAGATGAGGAAGTCCTGGGCTTAAGGGTGGATATTTGAAAAGGAGTCCTTTCGCACATGGCTGGGTTTCCAAGGTTGAGAATACGCCTGTCAATGCAGGAGATGCAAGCTTGATCCCTGGGTCAGGAAAACCTCCTTCAGGAGGAAACAGCAACCCTCACCAGGATTCTTGCCTGGTAAATTCCACGGACAGTGAAGCCTGGTGGGCGACAGTCCATGGGATTGCTGGACACAACTGAGCAACTGAACACACATGCATGCTTTAAGGGCTGCACTCACGCTTAAACCCACCCACGAACCTAGAGAGAAGGCTAGGGGGTTAATCTGGCCTTCATTTACTTTTTGAAGTGAGGTTGCAGTGAGGTAGGAGACTTGGAGGGAGCAGCTACTTCAATGAAGAATTTATGATTAGGGGCATATATCACATATGATTCAGGGTTTCATATGCATTTTAGACCCTCACTTGTGGATTTCATATTTGTGAATTCACCTGTTCCCTAAAATGTATTTGTAAAGCCTTAATCAGTATTTGTGCACTTCTGTGGTCACTCTCAGATATGCTCAAAGTGGTGGAAAACCCGAATCACTCCAGGTGCACTTTTCCAGCTGAGGTGGAAGGCAGCAATGCTCTCTGCCTTGTTTTAGTGCCCTAACTGTAAAAAATGGTCCCTTTTTCTACACAGTTAGTGCCTTTTTTTTTTTTTTTTGCATCTTTGTGCTTTCTGTTGACTCTGATGTTTAATCAGAACTCAAGCATAATGCTGAAACGTTATCTAATCTCAAGCACAAGAAGGCCATGTTGGCGTTATGGAGAAAAACCCATGTTAGGAAAGTTTTGTTCAGGCTTGAGTTACAGAGTTCCTGACCATGAGGTTAATGTTAGCAAACCAACATTGTTTATTACATAAGATGCCCTTAAACAGAAACACCCATAAAACAAGGTTAGGTATTGAATGGTGGACGAAAACTGTATGACCCAAGGTTTGCAGGAACCCGCCAACCCTACTTTTCCTAAAATGATGCTGTAGTATCTACAAATTCATTTTTACAGGTGACTGATAAGAAAAAGTGACTATAGATGGTAGGCTACATTGAGCCAATTCATTAACACGATACAGTTTCCAGGCTGGTTATATCCCTGGTTCCTGGGGAAACCCACAAAAGCTGCTGGGTATGTACACTTCTTCAATCAAGGCTAAGAACAATCTCATGTTGACATGGGAGGGGGAAATTCCCCTAAAGATCAGATTTACATCAAATATTACAAAAATGGTAATATGTTCTACAAATGAGAGTGAACAGACCAACAAATCACAGGTTAACATCAATGATATCCTGAGCTTACAGAACAAGATAATGAAAGAACACCTACATAAACTTTAAACAATTTAAGTAATAAGAAAATGAAGACTGCTGTCAAATCCTCAGAAAAAAACAGGATGCTCTAAGGAGAGAACAGAAACATATGGAAAAGAATTGGATAGAAAGTTTAGACAAGAAAAACATAAACACTGAAATTAAAACTCAAAGGACAGTTTAATAGTAAATTAGGCAGAGAAGAAAGATTAGTAAACTGAAGACAAGTACTAAGCAAGCAGAGATAGAAAACATGAAAGATAGGTTAACAGACGTGGTGAAATGAGAAATTTCAATATAGATTTATAAAGGAAAACCAAAAGGAGTAAGGAGCAAACAAACACAACTGGAAGAGATAACAGCTATGAAGTCATCAGTTACCATAAGACATGTATTTCAAGATCTGGGAATCATAACCTAGACTTGTCTAAATATGATAACAGCTTATCTTTGAACAGCATGCACTGTGTGCCAGGCATTGCTCCAGATGGTGAACAATATTGTAGCTCGTTTAACCCTCACACTGATGAAGTAAATTCTACTGTTGTCTTTGATTTATAGCTGAAAAGTTGGAAAAATAGGTTCAATATTTGTCCAAAGTTACATGGCCGCTAAGAGGAAGGATTTGAATCCATGCAGCCTGGCTCCAGTCTCTGTTTCTTTAAAATTACAACTTATAGCAGAATAACTTCTAAAAGAATAAGGGCAAGTAACAAATTCTCTGAGACCAAAAGAGAGAAGAGAAGATAAACAAAAGAGTACTGACCATCAATGGAAACTCATAAAATGAACTTCTGGAATATAAAAAAGGTCACAGATTCATGAATGGCAGTGCACAAAGGAAATGATAAATGTGGGTAAATCTTAAAAAAAAAATTATTATATAAAACAAGAATAAGTCTCCTAGGGCAAACACACACATCTATACTTTCTCTCTTCCTTTGAGAGATTCCCCTGGTCAGTTCAATTCAGTCACTCAGTCGTGTCCATCTCTTTGCGACCCCATGAATCGCAGCACACCAGGCCTCCCTGTCCATCACCAAATCCCAGAGTTCACTCAGACTCACGTTCACCGAGTCAGTGATGCCATCCAGCCATCTCATCTTCGGTCGTCCACTTTTCCTCCTGCCCCCAATCCCTCCCAGCATCAGAGTCTTTTCCAATGAGTCAACTCTTCGCATGAGGTGGCCAAAGTACTGGAGATTCAGCTTTAGCATCATTCCCTCCAAAGAAATCTCAGGGACTGATCTCCTCCAGAATGGATTGGTTGGATCTCATTGCAGTCCAAGGGACTCTCAAGAGTCTTCTCCAACACCACAGTTCAAAAGCATCAATTCTTCGGGGCTCAGCCTTCTTCACCTGTCTCTTATACACATCTAGATGTGTATAAGAGACAGGTTCAGTAGCTTGGTCCTGTCCAACTATTTGTGACCACATGGACTGCAACATGCCAGGCATCCCTGTCCATCACCAACGACCAGAGCTTGCTCAAACTCATGTTCATCAGGTTGGTGATGCCATCCAACCATCTCATCCTCTGTCATCCCCTTCTCCTCCTGCCTTCAATCTTTCCCAGCATCAGG
>SJYX01001827.1:0-21127 GCA_006410675.1 Oreotragus oreotragus | reverse complement strand
TTGTTTTATATAACATTACTCATCTATAATAACATTTATTTTCTACAGAGAAGGAAAAGCAAGCAGTAAAATGGTTTTTTTAATTAAAAAAAAAATCTCCTATGGTTGTATTTGTGCAGCAAGCCCTCAAACCCTGATCCAAACCACGGCGAGAAGACAATGGCTTTGTGTAACCGTTTCTCTTTTCTCAGGCAGCGCAGCCAACCTTTTGGAGTGTGACACCCAATTTGCTTGTTTGGATTTTGTGACACGTTTCTCCCCTCCACCCCTCAACGCAGCTGAAACTGCTGTGTTCTGCATATTTGTTTTCTTTTGAAGCAAATGGTTTTGAGAATCCTGTGCCAGCCCTTGAGACAACTGGAGACACCCTAGGGTACTGTAAAGCTGACAGTGGGAATCACTGATCTGACAGAAGGAAAAAGGGTGCAGGGAACACTGGCATATCAGCATCTTCCGGAGCCGCAGCACGACCCAGGCAGCCCGACGGTAGCCGCTGCTCACACCAACTTCAAGGTGAGAGCAGGTGAAATCCTCCTTGCAGGACTCCCTGCCCTTCGCTGGCTGCTGCAGGGTAGCTCACACCGCAGTTTCCAAGGGCGCCTGCAATCCTGAGTCACACGACCAGTAGTTTTATACTCAGCACTAGCCTAGGCACCTTCCAACCACACGTTATATAAGAACATCATCCCTGTCTTCAAGGACAGGGTAGTCAAAGCAAGGTGATGAGACTCACAGANAAAAAAAAAAAAAGATAGCTGGGCTTCCCAGGTGGCTCAGTGGTAAAGAATCTACCTGCCAGTACAGGAGATGCAGGTTTGATCCCTGGGTCAGGAAGATCCCCTGGAGAAAGAAATGGCAGCCCACTCTGGTATTCTTGCCTGGGGAATATCATGGACAGAGGATCCTGGCGGGATCCAGTTCGTGAGATCACAAAATGTCAGACACAACTTAGCGACTAGGCAACAACAGCAAGACGTATCTGTGGCCGGTTTTCCAAAGACGGTCACAACAGTCTTTCACACTTGTAGGTGCTTCTTAGAAGTGCCTTTGGAAGCCTTCTCACTGGGGGGTGTAGCCTATGCTCCTTCTCCTTGAACCTGGACAGACCCGTGCTATGGTAGAAGTGATACGGTGTTTCAAGGTTGCAAAAGGAATGAGCGCTTCTCCCTTGCTGGCTGGAGCACTCATGCTGGAGCCTTGAGCTACCATATAAACTAACCATCCTGAGGTCCCTGTACTGTAAGGAAGCCCAGACTAGCCCCTGAGGAGGAGGAGCTGCACGGAGGGACCCTGGGACCTCATAAAGAAAGAATCATTCTCCATCAGCCCTCAGCAGCCTCTTCCCACTCTTGTAGCTTCAGCCACCATCTGACTACAACTGCGTAAGAGTCTGAGTCCAGCTGTACCACCCAGCTGTACCCTTCCCATGCTTCTGGCCTACAGAAATACTGAGAATAATAAAAAAAACTTGTTGCTATAAGTCACTAAGTTTTGAGGTGATCCACTGCATAGCAGCAGGTAATCATAATAGATCTGGGACCTGGTTGTGAAATGGTACCACAGCAAAAAAAAAAAAAATCAAAGCATGTAACACTGGTTTGGGGACTGGATGGGAGGAAGAAGCAGGATGGGCCTTGAAGAGGTGGCTGGTAAGAGCTTTAAGGGCTTTATGAGAGTGTTAGCAGAAACCTAAAGAGCCTTGAGGAGGCTTTCAGTGAGAGCTTAGAGGCAAGAAAGGAAAACATTATTAAAAGCTGGTTGAAAGAGGATGGTTTGGTAATATTGTCACCAGTGATAATAATAGGAAATATGCCAAATGAATTAAATGATCCAGCTAAACATATTATCAGGTAGAATATCCGAAGTACCCCCTGGCTACTGCTTCCTGTGATGAAACATGAGCGGAGAGAGATGAGCTAAGGAGGTAGGGAGCCAGGACTCGCTGACTTTGAAAATTCTTTCTCATTTTCAGCCTCTCAAAGTTGGTAGCAAAAAGTGGTCAAATTAAGAAACAGTTTCAAGGCAAAGATCAAATCCATGGAAGGTTAAAACTCCTCCAAGTTTTAAGGTATCATTGACTGTTATACAATCAGAAAAAAAGAGAAAGAAAGGTGTCTTTAGATCTTAAGATTATGCCTTTCTATTGAAAGAGCATTGCCCATAGCAGCCTCATGGGGGCCCAAGATCTGGTAGGGTTTATCTTGAAGAGGTTTGTCGGTTTGACTTTTGTCTAAAATAGATTTAGACTTTTGTCTAAATTTGTTTGTCAGATTTCTGCACAGAAACAGAACTGACAGGATATGTTTATACAGAATGATTTATTTTAAGGAATTGTATTACATCATTTTTGTAGAGGCTCACCCGTCCAAAATCTGACCCTTAGGCCAGCAGGCTGTAGGAGACCCAGGAAAGAGTTGCAGTGTGAGTCCACAGGCCCTGCACTGACAGGATTCCTTCCCTCTCAGGGGAGGTCAGTTTTGTTCTCGTCAGGCCTTCAGCTGACTGGTTGAGGCCTACCCACATTATGGAGGATTACCAAAATAGGACTAATAATCCATAGTAGGATTACTGTAGGAGCCAAAGCAAAATGATGCCCAGTTGTGGATGTGACTGGTGATGGAGGTAAAGTCTGATGCTGTGGAGAACAATATCACATGGAACCTGGAATGTTAGGTCCATGAGTCAAGGTAATTGGAAGTGATCAAACAGGAGATGGCAAAAGTGAGCATAGACATTTTAGGAGTCAATGAACTAAAATGGACTGGAATGGGCAAATTTAAGTCAGATGACCATTATATCTACTACTGTAGGCAAGAATAGCTTAGAAGAAATGGAGTAGCCCTCATAGTCAACAAGAGAGTCTGAAATGCAGTACTTGGGTGCAGTCTCNAGTGAGCATAGACATTTTAGGAGTCAATGAACTAAAATGGACTGGAATGGGCAAATTTAAGTCAGATGACCATTATATCTACTACTGTAGGCAAGAATAGCTTAGAAGAAATGGAGTAGCCCTCATAGTCAACAAGAGAGTCTGAAATGCAGTACTTGGGTGCAGTCTCAAACATGACAGAATGATCTCTGTTCGTTTCCAAGGCAAATATTCAGTATCACAGTAATCCAAGCCTGTGCCCCAACCACTAATGCTGAAGAAGCTGAAGTTGAACGGTTCTATGAAGTCCTATAAGACCTTCTAGAACTAACACCAAAAAAGATGCCCTTTTCATCATAGGGGACATAGGAAGTCAAGAGATACCCAGAGTAACAGGCAAATTTGGCCCTGGAGTACAAAATGAAGCAGGGCAAAAGCTAACAGAGTTTTGCCAAGGGAATGTACTGGTCATAGCAAACACCCTCTTCCAACAACATGAGACGACTCTGTACATGGACATCACTAGATGGTCAACACCAAAATCAAATTGATTATATTCTTGGCAGCCAAAAATGGAGAAGCTCTATCCAGTCAGCAAAAACAAGACTGGGAGCTGACTGTGGCTCAGATTATGAACTCCTTATTGCAATTCAGACTTAAATTGAAGAAAGTAGGGAAAACCACTAGACCATTCAGGTATGACCTAAATCAAANATATTCTTGGCAGCCAAAAATGGAGAAGCTCTATCCAGTCAGCAAAAACAAGACTGGGAGCTGACTGTGGCTCAGATTATGAACTCCTTATTGCAATTCAGACTTAAATTGAAGAAAGTAGGGAAAACCACTAGACCATTCAGGTATGACCTAAATCAAATCCCTTATACAGTGGAAGTGACAAATAGATTCAAGGGATTAGATCTTATAAACAGAGTGCCTGAAGAACTATGGGTGGAGGTTTGTGACGTACAGGAGGCAGTACAATTTCTTTTTCTAAAGAAAAATTTCTAAAGAAACTTACAATTACTTTCCCCAAGAAAAGAAATGCAAAAAGGCAAAATGGTTATCAGAGGAGGCCTTACAAATAGCTGAGAAAAGAAGAAAAAACTAAAGGCAAAGGAGAAAAAGAAAGATACACCCATCTGAATGCAGAATTCCAAAGAATACCAAGGAAAGATAAGAAAGCCTTCCTCAGGAATCAATGCAAAGAAATAGAGGGAGGAAATAGAAGGAAAGACTAGAGATCTCTTTAAGAAAATTAGAGATACCAAGGGAAATATAAAGATGGGCACAATAAAGGACAGAAATAGTATGGACCTAACAGGAGCAGAAGATATTAAGAAGTGGCAAAAATATACAGAAGAACTATACAAAAAAGATCTTAATGACCCAGATAACCATGATGGTGTGATCACTCACCTAGAGCCAGACATCCTAGAGTCTGAAGTCAGGTGGCCCTTAGGAAGCATCACTGTGAACAAAGCCAGTGGAGGTGATGGAATGCCACTTGACCTATCTCAAGTTCTAAAATATGAGGCTGTGAAAGTGCTGCACTCAGTATGGCAGCAAATTGGGAAAACTCAGCAGTGGCCACAGGACTGGAAAAGGTCAGTTTTCATTCCAATCTCAAAGAAAGGCAATGCTAAAGAATGTTCAAACTACTGCACAATTGCACTCATCTCACACACTAACAAAGTAATACTCAAAATTCTCCAAGCGAGGCTTCAGCAGTATGTGAATCAAGAACTTCCAGATGTTCAAGCTGGATTTAGAAAAAGCAGAGGAAACAGAGGTCAAATTGCCAACATCTGTTGGATCATCGAAAAAGCAAGAGAGTTCTAGAAAAACATCAGCTTCTGCTTTATTGACTATGTCAAAGCCTTTGACTGTGTGGATCACAACAAACTGGAAAATTCTTAAAAGGATGAGACTACCAGATCACCTTACCTGCCTCTTGAGAAATCTATATGCAGGTTAAGAAGCAAGTTAGAACTGGACAAGGAACAACAGTTCCAAATTGGGAAAGGAGTATGTCAAGGCTGTATATTGTCACCCTGCTTATTTAACTTCTGTGCAGAGTACATCATGCGAAATGCCAGACTGGATGAAGCACAAGCTGGAATCAAGATTTCAGGGAAAAATATAAATAACCTCAGATATGCAGATGACACCACCCTTATGGCAGAAAGTGAAGAAGAACTAAAGAGCCTCTTGATGAAAGTGAAAGAGGAGAGTGAAAAAGTTGGCTTAAAACTCAACATTCAGGAAACCAAGATCATGGCATCTGGTCCCATCATTTCATGGGAAATAGATGGGGAAGTAATGGAAACAGTAACAGACTATATTTTGGGGCTCCAAAATCAAATCACTATAGATGGTGACTGCAGCCATGAAATTAAAAGATGCTTGCTCCTTGGAAGAAAAGCTATGACCCACCTAGGCAGAATATTCAAAAGCAGAGACATTATTTTGCCAACAAAGGTCTGTCTAGTCAAAGCTATGGTTTTTCTAGTAGTCATGTATGGATGTGAGAGCTGGACTATAAAGAAAGCTGAGCACCAAAGAATTGATGCTTTTGAACTGTGGTGCTGGAGAAGACTCTTGGGAGTCCCTTGGACTACAAGAAAATCAAGTCAGTCCATCCTGAGGAAGTCAGTCCTGAATATTCATTGAAGGACTGAAGTTGAAGCTGAACTCTGATACTTTGGCCACCTGATGTGAAGAGCTGACTCATTGGAAAAGACCCTGATGCTGGGAAAGATTGAAGGTAGGAGGAGAAGGGGATGACAGAATGAGATGGTTGGATGACATCACCAACTCGACGGACATGAGTTTGAACAAGTTCCAGGAGGTGGTGATGGACAAGGAGGCCTGGCGTGCTGCAGTCTGTGGGGTTGCAGAGTGGGACACGACAGAGAGACAGAACTGAACCCCCTCTACTCAAAGTCCACCATTTTAAATGTTAGCCTCATCTAAAAAGCACATTCACAGAAACATCCAGACAAATGTTTGACCAAAATCTGGGCATGGTGGCCCAGCCATGTTGATACATAAAATTAATCACATGGTACATTGTAAACTAATATATTAAAAAACATACTTTTTAAAGCATTGCATACATTTGGATTGAAAATGGAAGAGACAGTAGGAGATGAAGAAGCCCTTGAATGCTGTAACTTCTGTGGGTAGGAAACAATCTGAGAAAACTACAAACACAGGCTACTTTTTATAGGAAGAAAAAAAAAATGATTCCGAGGGTGGAGCCAAGAGCCATGGAGAATTATTCCTGGGCAGGAGTAATCAAGAAATAAGCTGATGCTGAATTTCAGAACTGCTGTGGATAAATAATTGAAATGTGATTCACAATTTTTTCTTTTTTTTCAGTGGAAATATCTATAAATACTGTCCTTGTTCCACTGTTTTTAAATTGGTGTATAGGAGGGTGGTGGAGATTATGTTTCTTTTAGTTTTCAAAAGGCTTCAGATTAAGAATGGTACTCAAGAAGCTGAACCAAGGAATTTTACCTGAGTAGTCTTAGCTGAACCTGGACTTGATTTAGATAACAACATCCTGGATTTTTGTTGTTGCACTAATAGACTTGGGGATATTAAGGAAAAGATAGCTTATGTGCCTGTGGGAAGTATGCAGATTGCTATGGTCAAAGGGTCAAACACGGCAGACAGTATTGTCCAAAGACGTCTGTAACAGAATCTCTTTATCTCCCATTACATACCTTCCCACGGTGCTCTTTGCTCTTTTTCCTATCAAGAGATGGGATGTATTTCCTGCTCCTTGAATCTGGACAGGCTTGTGACGAGAGATGGGACGTGTTTCCTGCTCCTTGAATCTGGACAGGCTTGTGACGAGAGATGGGACATGTTTCCTGCTCCTTGAATCTGGACAGGCTTGTGACTGTGATAGAAATGGTGTTGCATGACCTCTAAGGCTTGGTCAAAAAAGGTAACAAATCTTCTGTGTTGCTGCCTGGATCACTCACAGTAAAGCCCTGAGCTGTCATGTAAATGGTCTAATTACTCTGCAGTCAGCATCCTCTGCTGCTGCTAAATCGCTTCAGTCGTGTCCGACTCTGTGTGACCCCAGAGACGGCAGCCCACCAGGCTCCCCCGTCCCTAGGATTCTCCAGGCAAGAACACGAGTGGGTTGCCATGGGGGACCCAAATGAGCCAATGTGAGACTATCTCATGGGGCGACTCTGAGACTGCAGGAAGAGAGAGAGATGTCCACCAAAGCCCCAGTAGCTGGCTAGTCCCCCACAGCGCTAGTTCTGGATGTTGTCTGATTTCAGACACATGAAGGACCTGAGCTAGCATCAGTCCTGCCAAAATTCCCAACCCATAGAAACTGAGAGGTGATGAAATAGGTGGTGTTGCTTCAAGCCACTAGATTTTCGAATGATTGGTTACACAACAAAAGATAACTGGAGCAGGATTATAACACACTGACTAAAATAGGAATCTGTGAGTCCATTCTTACATAACTGGATGAGTAAACGGGGGTAACGGAAAGCTCTTCCTTCTGTTATAATGCCAGATAAGAAATATAAAAGGAACTGTGTGGTTATAAAAAAAATCATCAGTGGATACTGAAAACCAATAGCCAAAATTTGATAAGGAACAGAATATTAGATTCTAAAAGTACTTCTTAAGGGTAATTACTCACTCTACTTTGAGACGCTGGTGGATACCACCTTACCCTTGAAGCTAACATCACTGGTATCAGAACAAGGTAAAATATGTACCTCTTGATATGATGTACTGAGGACAAAATGTCAGTTTTGTAGTATTCTTGTGAAAATTTTATAACTTGAATCTTGTCATGAGAAAGTATCAGACAAATCCAGGTTGAGAGATAGTCTAGAAAATAACTTGGTCTGTACTCTTCAAAAATATGGAGGTCAAGAAACACATAGAAAAGCTGAGAAACTGTTCCAGATAAAGGGAGACTAAAGAAGCATAATTAAATCTGCAATCCTGGGGTGAAGGTGGAATAGGACAGAAAAATAGATATAAAGAACACTACTGGGACATTTGACAAGATTTGAATTTGGACTGTGAATTAGATAATTGTAGCAATGCTGAAGTGTACATGGTACTGCAGAAAAATGTTTTGATTTTAGGAAATATATGCTTAGTGTTAAAAGCACATTCTGCCTTTAAGTGAAAGTCTCTCGGTCGTGTCCGACTCTTTGCAACCCCCCAGACTATACGGTCCATGGAATTCTCTAGGCCAGAATACTGGAGTGGGGTTTATGCCTTTAACTTGTTCACAAGTAGTTCTCCCCAGAGCGTGCATGTGTATGTTCTAGGCTGGCCAAAAAACTCAGTCTGGTTTCCTGTAAGATGTTACTTGTATATATTTATATATATACACACACTTAAAAGTATGTGTGTCTGTATATATACACACACACATATATACGTGTATGTGTGTATCTATCTATATGTAGCATGCTAAGTTACTTCATTTGTGTCCTACTCTTTGTGACCCTATGGATAGTAGTCCACCAGGCTCCTCTGTCCATGGGATTCTCCACGCAAGAATACTGGAGTGGGTTGCCATGACCTTCTCCAGGGGATCTTTCTGACTCAGGGCTGGAACCTGAGTCTCATATCTCCTGCATTGGCAGGCAGATTCTTTACCACTAGCACCACCTGAGAAATGTAGAGAGAGAGATAAGAGATAAATGATAAGCAAAAAGGGCAAAATGGTGAATCTGATTTTAAAAAATGTTTCTTGTACTATTCTTGCTGTTTTCTGTAAGTTTGAAATTATATGAAAATAAAAGTGACAAACCTACAGCAAATATTGTTTTTGAGAAACATTAAAAGCATTCCCTTTTAATGAGCAAGATTATAAGCAAGATAAGGGTTCCTGCTAATGTCATTTTATTGAACATTGTGCAGAATGGCATAACTAGTGCAATAAGACAAGAAAAAGAAATTAACGGCATAAAAATTGGAAAGTAAGACATGAAACTGATTATTCACAATGATATGATTCTATAGAGAATCCAAAAGACTGATTAATTCAGATTAACCAACATATTTTAATGTGCTTGTTAAATATAAAATTAATATACAAAAGTCCAATTGCATTTCTCTACTACAGCAAGAAAGAGAAAACATAATTTAAATCATATCCAGATCACTGACATTAAAAGATTTCTAAGAATTTGTATAATTAAAATATGTAAGATATTCATGGGAAAAGGGTTTTGACAAGTTACTGAAGGGCCTCAACTAATGGATGAGAAAGTTCAGTATTGCAAAGAAGTTTATTCTCCCCCAGAATAATCAGTATATTAACTTACTATCAGGGATATGTGTGTGAGTGTGTGTATGTACTTTGATAAACTAGTTCTAAAATTTATATGGAAACCCAAGGACCAGAAATAGTGATAGCCGTCCTGAGGAAGGGGCACACCCCAGTGGGCTTTAACGCATACACCCTGCGGGAGAATCTAAATTGTGTGACTTCTTTGGAAAACAGTTCATTCTTATTTGATATAGCTAGTAGTAGTTATACTATACGAACCAGACATTCCACTCCTGGCATATTCGCTCAGAACTTCTTGTATCTTTATGCTAGGAGACGTGAACAGGAAAGTTATAGCAGCTTCATTTATAATAGTTTAAAACTATAAGTAACTGAGAAGAGTAGCATCAGGAAAATGTATCATTGTGATAAAGCTCATAGTGATAGCATAGTGATCTATTTTTTAGTGATTTAAAGAAGACAGATACAGAATACTATAACCAGTGAAAATCAATGTATTCCATGTACAGGTAATAACACTGATACAACATTCTAAGAAATATTGAACAAAAATAAACAAGTTACAAAATGATGTATTTATATTAAGTAAACACTAATTTTAATCATTGTTATTTTATATGCTACATATATTTTATACTTTGTCTCTGTGCAAAAATTAATTTTACACTTTGATTTTAAAATGCATATCACAGCATTATGTATAATAATAAATTTTTATTTTAAACTAAGAGAAAGCAACTAAAATAATTGATAGACCCATGCCATAGCATGCTAAGCAGCTGTTTAAAACAATGTTGTACAGTGATGTTTGTCACAGTGGAAGGTTGTTTACAATGTGCTGTTAAGGAGGGAAAAAGCAGGTTATAAAAAGAATATGCACTATTAGATCTTATTTTGTAAACATATTAATGAGATAAATACAGAATTATATAAAACAAAAACTCAAGAGGCTTATTTCTAAGTAGTCAACTTGAATGATTTTTCTTTTCCTCATGACTATCTGTATTTTCTAATATTTCCCTGACTAAACATGTGTAAAGGGATAAGATCTGCCGCTAAACAGAGGCCAGTGGGTAAGAACATATTCCACGATGAGCTCAGCTCATCATCCATTAACTGACTCTCTGCTGTGTGTGTGAGGCTCTCTGCTTGGCACTAGGAAAAGAAAGATGAGCAAGGCATGGTCCCTGCCCTGGAGGAGTTCCGTCTCTGTGTAGGTAAGACAATGCCATATGTACTGTGATGACAGCGCCTGACACTCTCATTAATACCAGGGTAAATGCTACCTCTCCACTTCTTTCCATCAACCAAAGAAAGTCTTGTCATTTCCAGCCCAGTTTTGACACCCTCTATTCTTCTTTGCTCAGTAAGAGACAATTTGGTCCATGTATTAAAAGGATAAAGAGATAGTTGTGTGCGTGCTCAGTCAAGTCTGACTTTCTTCGACACCATGGATTGTAGCCCACCAGGCTCCTCTGTTCATGGAATTTTCCAGGCACGAATACTGGAATGGGTTGCCATTTCCTCCTCCAGGGGATCTTCTGACCCAGGGATCAAACCCGAGTCTCTTGCGTTACCTGTACTGGCAGGCAGATTCTTTACCCATTGTGCCACCTGGGAAGCCCCAAAGAGGTAGTTGCACGGAGGAAAAGCCAGGGCACCTGGGAATGAAGGGGTTACAGCAATAGTGGGGAGCATGCCTAGGACAGCTAGGAGTGCAAGGGCAAAGAGGCAAGGAGGAAAAAGCTGCTACCATAATTTACATATGTATATCCCAGTAGCTGTTTTAGAAAAAAGCAAGTAAAGAAATTGTGTTGTTTGTTAAAATGATTTTTGACCTTGGGGCTATGTTCCTTCAACCACATTATTCTTCCAGGACTGGACCTTATGGGTCTGGGTTTAATGATAACACAAGAATAGTATAGTAATGAATACACAAAGGATGGAGTTACCCAAGAATTTTATCACCAGGAATAAAAGCAAAATGGGCAGCGAGAAGAAATACATCAGCATATGAGGAACTCGTTACCATAGTTAAGTGTATTAGACAAGATCAACAATAAATTTTCCTTGCAACTTACCCAGGGGCTTGGTTCCTTCCTGTGCCTGGACTTGTTGGTGTTTAGACCGGGTTGCGGAAAGCAGAGCAGACCTTGGCTGGCTGGGAAATGGCAGAGACTTTACAGACTGACTGACCTTTCTTGAAACTCAAGTGATATAAAAAGAACTTTTTTGTTGTTTGTTTACTTATCAGAACGAATTTTATTTGCATCAAATGGTTTAGGATGATTTGTTAACTTGAACACGCAGATCAGACTCCTATTGCATAGGAGGTTTTGATTAAAAAAATTTTTTTTCTTATTTTTGCTTTTTAAAATACAACCAGTTTATCTTCTAAAGTGATTTGTTTCAGCCTGAGGGGTCCCTTTGGATGTGTGGGTGAGCGGGCACAGCTCTGTTGCTGCAGGCGCCTCTCCCAGTGGGAGGCGAGGATGGGTGGGTGTGGGGGTGGGCAGCTGCCGGCTGCTGGAGGGGGATCAGGAGGCAGGAAAGGGTGATGAGTCAGGATGGAGAGTCCTCAGGGTCTCGTCAGCCACCCCTCTTCCTCAGTGGGGATCTGGGTCAGTCTGCTGTGAGGTTTGCATGCAGGATGAATCCCCTCTAACATGAGGTGAAGTTGAGAACAAGGGTCCATCCTCAGCTGGCTTTGCGGGAAGTCTCCTGCCCAGAGTGGCATGGAGGTGACTGCTCATGGAGAGCTCACGTGTCTCCTGTCCCTGCTGTGACGAACTGCCACCGTCTGTGTGGCTTACAACAGCATACATTTATTCTCTTGTAGTTCTGCAAGTCAGAAATCCCAAATCAGTTTCCTTGGGTTGTAAGCAAAGTGTCAAGCTACATAATGACCACAGGGGTTATTTTCAGTAGCTGCTAGTCCATGATAAGGCCCTCCAGGCCCTCTCTTGTTTCCTGAATAAGCTCTTAGGTCCACAAGGTACTGCTTGGTGGCAGGAAGTTCTTGGGACCATGGCTCAGGAGTGTCACAACAGAGATGAACATCTGCAGGGTTTGTCCCTGTGGGGTAGGGGCTGGCTGCTCTGGATGTGTTGTGGCCTCCTGATGGCTGGTTCTCTCCAGGAACACAGGGCCTTTGAGCAAAGGGCAGGATCAGGCTTAGTGCTCTAGGAGGCTGGTGGGCAGCCCACCTGGGACTCAGCTGCTCTGAGTCAGGACAACTGCAGGTGGCGGTGCCACTGCCGACTTTAGTGAGAGCTCTGATCTGGGCCATCAGAGCAAGCCCAGCTGTGTGCTCTGTGTGTTTGCCCTCTTGTGTTTGGAGAACCAGAAGTCCCCATGGGGTGGATAGGACCCAGCTCTGAAGCCTGGGGTCTGTTTATAAGTGGCTCATGGGAGGGGTCTCAGTTCTTCATAGTAAGTCCTCGGGAGCTCTATACTAACCAGCACGCCCACTTCCCCACCTGTATTACAATGGAGGCTTTTTTACACAACTGCACATGTTCTCAAACTCAGACCTGGAGATTCTGCTGAATATAATTCTCTATGCTATGGAGTTTTTAAAAATGTACAGCACAGAAGTGATGCTGTGAGGAGCATTTGTAGTAGCTGTAGATTTCTGGAAGTTATCAAGGTTGCTTAGTCTGTGTAGCCTCAGACAAACACCAGCCAGTGCTTCCTTTTGGAGTCTCTGGGGGAGAATCTGCTTCCTTATAGTTTTTAGCTTCTTGAGGTTACTTGCCTTCTTGATTCATGGCTCCATGTCACTCTGGCTTCTGTTCCTGTTGTCACATCTCTGTCCCTTCTGCCTCCCTTTTATGATGACCCTGTCATTACATTGGCCCCACCAGGATGCTGTAAGATAATCACACTCTAAGACCTTTAACTCAATCACATCTGCAAAGCCCCTTTTGCCATGTAAGGCAACATGTTCACAGGTTCTAGGGATTAAGCATGGACACCTTTGAGAACAGTATCTATACTAACACTAACACTAACACTCTAATACTTTGGCCACCTGATGGGTAGAGTGGAAACGACCCTGTTGCTGGGGAAGATTGAAGGCAGGAGGAGAGGAGGTGACAGAGAATGAGATGGTTGGATGGCATCACTGACTCAAAGAACATGAGTTTTAGCAAACTCCAGGTGATGGTGAAGGACAGGAAAGCCTGGCATGCTGTAGTCCATGGGGTCACAAAGAATCGGACATGACTGAGCGATTAAACNCCATCTTTGCATGAAATGTTCCCTTGGTGTCTCCAATTCTCTTGAAGAGATCTCTAGTCTTTCCCATTCTGTTGTTTTCCTCTATCTCTTTGCATTGATTGCTGAAGAAGGCTTTCTTATCTCTTCTTGCTATTCTTTGGAGCTCTGGATCTATAGTAGAGAAGGAAGAAAAAGCAATGCTGATACCAGGAAGCCTGGTGATCCTAAATTTAGAGAACACAGGATAAGGTATGAGTGCTCAGGGCAACTAGAATGTAGTATACAGACCTGAAAAAGGAACAGCCCTCCCTCAAAGCTTTGTACAACCAAGTTCCTGAGAGGAAGGCAGTTGGTTTGTTAGAAAGTGTAAAGGCTTAGTATCTGTTGAATTCTATCCTAATCCTGTCTCTTCTTATTTGCTATTTGAATTTTAACAAATTATTTCACCTCTTACATCTCAGTTTTCTTACCTGTCACCCGTCTGTCCATGTAAATTAACACTTGCTGGGCTTCTCAATCTCTCACTTTATTTTACGCTCATTTCATAAACTACCACTATCAGTTCAGTCACTCAGTTGTGTCCGACTCTTTGCAACCCCAAAGACTGCAGCACGCCAGGGCTCCCTGTTCATCACCAACTTCCAAAGTTCACTCAGACTCGTGTCCATTGAATCAGGGATGCCATCCAACCATCTCATCCTCTGTCGTCCCTTTCTCCTCCTGCCTTCAATCTTTCCCAGCATCAGAGTCTTTTCAAAAGAGTCAGTTCTTCGCATCAGAACTTCCAGTATGCCTCCTTCCACACTGTCCCCTGTAAAGTCTAGCCCAAGCAAGTTTCAAAGGTCCCTTTCCCTTTGACTTCTCCTTAACATCATAGTGAGGCCCATCTTTGCAAGAGAACTCTAGTAAATGTTAAAATCGTTATGAGATACTGATACAATCATCATGATATTAGAAAGCAGGATTCTGATTCCAAGATGAACACCTAGAGTAGACTCTGGACCCAAGAGCTTGACTCAGCTTTTAGGTGCCTCTTGGATGCTGGCTCCCACTTAGCTAGTTGGGCCCTTGCAGCTCCTCACATCTCCAGAGCTGGTATATTTACCCATCAGCTCCTGAACTTCAGCCAAATGCAAAAGATTCTTCCTGAAATATACATGAATGCTTTGAACTGTGGAGCTTCCCTGATAGCTCAGTTGGTAAAGAATCCACCTGCAATTCAAGAGACTTGGGTTCAATCCCTGGGTCGGGAAGATCCCTTGGAGAAGGGAAGGGTTACCCACTCCAGGATTCTGGCCTGGAGAATTCCATGGACTGTATAGTCTTTGGGATTGCAAAGAGTTGGACACGACTGAGTGACTTTCACTTTACTTACTTTGAGCTGTGAAATGATAGGATCTTCCCACTGAACAACAGCATCTGATCCATGGAACATGTGTGGTTCCCAAATGCTTTGGGGACCTGGAGTGATTGCCATTCACAGATTCCAAAGGAGAATGAGCCCCCTCAAGCCTAGTGTTTATTGGTTCCCTTTGGAAACTTACATATTTCACCTGGAAAAGTCTTGACCGCACAGGGCAGAGCCTAACGTACCATGGGTACCCAGTGTATTAGTGATTATACTTCATGTTCCACTAACCATAGTGTTCATATAATAAAAATTACTAATAAGAGGGACATTTTCTCCTAGCTGATGAGAAGAAATTGAAGTAGGAAAATATTGCAGATAGATATCACTATTTTGAAACTTTGCCAAGGACAAGCCCTGAAGTTCACCAAAATTCAATTTAGACTGAAATATTGTTGTCTTTTGTTTTAAGTGTTGCTGAAATTTTTTGCATGCTTTTAACTTTAGTTGGTGGATTCTACTCTGTTCTGTAGAGAGGTCTGTAGCCGAACAAAGTAGGCAATTCTTTTTTTGTTGGGCAGTTATATATATGCTGAAAGAAGAGAAAAGACTAAGAGATATAAACCCATATTTCTTCCAATTTTAAGTATTGGTGAGGAAAGTAACGAGTAATAACGTTTAGAGCACTGCTACTGTTTTGTTTAGCAGGGGAGAAAATCGAGGGGACAGAAGTGACTCAATCACAATTACTTAGCATAGGACGGATGACTACCATCAGCCTTACTATAAGCATCTCTGTTTACGAAGCTCAAATGACCAAAGTATCAGTGAGTTTGGTCAACAAGCAGTTAACACAGTCTCATGCTGTGTGCCCCCAACCCTTGCTGGCAGGTACTGCGGCTCCTACATGGATCACCAGACGATTTTCCGAGTGCCCAGTCCTCTGGTTCACATTCAGCTGCAGTGCAGTTCAAGGCTTTCGGACAAGCCACTTTTGGTGGAATATGGCAGTTACAACATCAGTCAGCGTAAGATGGAGATCAGCCCCTTAAGAAATCATAACGAAAGGTGAAACAGAGGCCAGCATTTTATGACTCTAAACTTTGAGAATTTAAGGAATGAAAGCTACTTCTTTACTTCTGCGATTGACTAGCATACTTTTGTAATAATATTTAAATAAATATATAGTAGAAACAAAATATATGATAAATAATACATACAATTATGTATTTATTCTGCTGAAGTTTAAATTATAGAGGAAATAATATAATTGCTTGTTATAATTGAAAAATAGTGTCCTATATTATTCCTGAACTATCACTTTCTTGATTCATTGTTCTTCTTGCTATCCATAATTTTTTGTAAATATGAGGTTTACACCATCACTTGGTGGATTGAAGGGCAATAGTTGCAATACACAGGGAGAGCTGGTCGTTCAAGGAGAGTCCAAATGGCAGTCTTCAGGGTGTTGAACTTCACACTGAGAACTACTGGGAACACGGCCAGAAGGCAGTCAGCAGAAAAGGCAGTGTCTGAGGGGAGTCACTAGTGCTGGAGAGAGTAGACTCTGACTCAGGAAATTCACGACCTGTTTTAAAAGCAGGGAACGTAAGGGCTAACCACCTGGGAATCCATAAGCTTAAGGCCCGAGAGAAAGCTTAGACCCTTCCATCTCTGCCAATACTAATACAGCTCCTTCTGGATTCAGAGTGTTACACTTCTGAATATCAGAATACTACAGTCACCAGTGAGGATAGAGGTAAATAGTAAGCTATCTTATTTTTAACTATGTTTTCGAACGATGAATATTTTCTAGGAACTCATCCTCTCCATTGTGTGCTATTGAGACAGTGGTTGACCTGACCATGCACTGTTCCTATTCATCTGCACAAAGCATGGACTAGGTAGCTTATAAAGAACAGAAATTACTTCTCACAGTTCTAGAAGCTGGGCGTCCAAGATCATGGTCCAGGTTGGTTGAAGGAGGGCCATCTTCTGGCCTCAGATTTCTCATTATGTCCTAGAGTAATGGAAGGAGTGAGGATGCTCTGTGGGCCTATTATTGAAATAAAGGCACTCATCTCATTCGTGAGGGCTCTGTGTTCATCATTTATCACCTCCCAAAGGNGGTCCAGGTTGGTTGAAGGAGGGCCATCTTCTGGCCTCAGATTTCTCATTATGTCCTAGAGTAATGGAAGGAGTGAGGATGCTCTGTGGGCCTATTATTGAAATAAAGGCACTCATCTCATTCGTGAGGGCTCTGTGTTCATCATTTATCACCTCCCAAAGGGCCCATCTCCTCCTACCATCACCTTGGGCATTAGGATTTCAACATATGAATTTAGGGAGTGAAGAACATGGTCCTTTAGACCATGGCAGAGGGAAAATATTCATTATTACTATCATGTTTAGCTACAAGCCCAGGAGTAAAGATTCTGGGCCAGGAAGGCAATGAATCTTTGATGAATAGGCTGGTTGAAGTGCTTTAGGAGTCCTGAGTTTTGGGAACAGTTGTTAATCTCTCTAGGTCCAACCTTTAAGATCAGTGGTTACTAATACATTTTATGGTAGAGATCGCTTGAAAATGTAATTAAATGCACAGACTCAGAATAATGTATCTGATCATAGAGGATTCAGAGACACCAGAAAGCCATTTAAATTCCCCAGAAACTCTAAAGACTGCACTCTGACCCTACTAGATTTGAAGTCATGCTCCAGTTTTCTCTTTCTTTGAGTCTGGGATAAAGCCAAGACTCACATCCTTGCTGAGTCAAGGATGGAGATGTAGGAGTTTGACTGTACATGGTGACCTGGGTGCAGTGTTGACTCAGCTTCTCGTGGATTCATTTGCTTTCTTCGCCCTCTTAAATTCTCCCTTTTGCTCTTTCAATTATCAGCTATAGCTTTGCTCTGATGGAGAAATTGTATTATTACTATTGCCACATTGCTACTCACATCACTTAGCAACTCACATTTCTTTGTTAAAGTGGTCTGGTGCGTTTTAGGGACCCACACAAGATTTCCTATTTTTTATTGTCTCTAGCCTGTCCTGTTGGATCTTTCAGATGCTCCTCCGGTTTGTGTGTCCCTCAGGCCCAGCGATGTGATGGAGTAAATGACTGCTTTGATGAAAGCGATGAACTCTTCTGTGGTGGGCATTCAAGCTTTTCTTATGCCTTTTCTTAGGAATAAGTAGCTTGCCAGGACCATTGTTGGTGCTGATACATATCCTGGTCTTTGTAGCTGTTATCTGTTGCCACATAACAAACACCCCCACACACCCCCAAACTCAGCGACTTACGACAATCATTTGCTCTGCTTTATCCCTCTGTGGCTTGTCTGAGGTATGATTGATCTAGGCTGGACTCAACTGGGTGTCGTTACCTAAGCTCTGGGTCCTCCTGAGCTTGGTTCTTCTCAGGCTGGAGTCCGGTCTACTTCTAATGGTTCTTTTCCTCATTGAACTAGTGGACTGGCCACAGCAGTGGTAGAAACAAAGGAGGGGTACAAGTGTCCTCTTAAGTCCTGGGCTTGGAGCTGGAACGGTATTACTTGTGTCATATTCCATCAGTCAAATAGTGAGGCCATAGTCAAGGGGCAGGGGAGTTTATTCTCCACACTTTGGGACCATGGCAAAGGTGGAGGTGCATCATACTACTATAGAGAGTGAAGACCTGTGGCTAATAATTCAATCTACCACAGTCTTAAACACGGTCCTATTTTAAAGCACATATCTTTCTTCTAGAAAGAAGTTCAGAATCTTTGGAGAAGTAAACTATTTCAGAATGCCCATTTATGGAGTACAGGTGTTAAAAATAAAAAGACTTTTTTTTTTACCTGTATAGTTTGCATCAATATCACAATGGTGATAATTAAATGGTAGGGTATTGGATATTATTATTTTGGGGCAGAGAATCTCTGATTTGGCTTTTCATTACTATTTGCACATCATTTCTGCCTCTATCTCCAGTTTCAGGGAGCAATACGGGGAGAATAGTTCACCAGACCATATGACACCACTGGCAACGCTTTCTCCTAAAGATCCAGAGTTTGGGACTTGCTGGTGGTCCAGTAGCTAAGACTCCATGCTCCCAATGCAGGGGACCTTGGTTCGATCCTTGGTCAGGGAACTAGATTCCACATGCTGCAGCTAAGAGTTTGAATGCTGCAACTAAAGATCATGTGTGCTGCAAATAAGACTTGATGCAGCCCAAACAAATAAACAAATATTAAAAATAAATAAAGATCCAGAGTTTAACTCTAATATAATTGCTATGGTGAAGCTATTTAATCTTTTTCATATTTTAGAGAAATATAAATAACTGAAAACTTATAACCTGTGACTCTACACCTTTTTTTATTGGCAAAACAAAATAAAACTCTCTTAACCTAGGCTTCATTAAGAATTTAAATCTATAGGATCTTCTATTTATTAAGAAAATATATACTATTATATAGGGATTGAGGTTGCTTTTGTTTTTTATGTTATTATTTCCTATTAATGCATCACTTGATGCTCCAAGTGAAAGTGATTATTATTACTTTGTAATAAGAACCGTGTTTTAGTAATCATTATTTCTCATCATGCCATGTTGTGAGCTCTAGGAGATGACTAGGTTACTAGGTACTCTCAGCATAGATAAATGAACTATTTCAGAGCAGCAATGTCCTCCTTTCTGCTCCCCTCAAGATGTACCTCTGAAAAAACAAGAGCAGATAACACAAATAATGACTTCTCAAAAAAGCAGAAATATCTAAGAAATTATACGTTCTAAGAGTACTCGCCAATATGTTGTATCTGTCACTGGTTTAAAGGAAATTCCTGAAAATATTTAAATGAAGAAAAATTGTAATAGATTTCCACTGATATTTCCTAATTCAGGAAATGAATGTCTCCAGGGTAAAATAATTTTAAAGAGCGTTTTCCTTACCAATAGACTACAAGTGTGTTTTTTTTTTCAGATCTCACATTCGTTGATCTATTCAATAAACTTTTAGTGAGCACCTGCTATTTGATTGGGCTTCCCTGGTGGCTCAGTGGTAAAGAACCCACCTGCCAATGCGGGAGACTGATCCCTGTGTCAGGAAGATCCCCTGGAGAAAGAAACGGCAACCCACTCCAGTATTCTTGCCTGGGAAACCCCATGGACAGAGAAACCTGGTGGGCTACAGTCCTTGGGGGTCACAAAAAAGTCAGACACGACTTAGCAACTAAACAATAACAACTACTTGATCAAGGACATGAAGTACAGAGACGAGTAAGACAAAGTCCCCAGTCTCAGGACACTCCATCTTGTTTAGGAAGGTAAACAAGTTCAATTTAGCTAACAGCTCATGATTTTTATTTTCCTTCAAATCTTATGTTACATTTAATTATAATTAAATAAACCACCAAAATCTAATATATTTACGTACAGCAAAAGTCAGATCTGACAAACTCAGAGTACAAAGAACTACACCAAAGCTTAAACATCTACTTTTCCTCTTGGAGCCGTCAGTTTTGAGCAAACACACATTTTGATTTGTTTAAGTCATCTTAACCACTTGCGTGTTTCCAGGGGCACTGCTGGTCCTCAGGGGTCCCGCTGAGGCCTCAGGCTCACCAGCTTCTGCCTGTTCTCCTTGCAGTGACTCTTAAACCTGCCTGCAACGCCAGCTCCTTCAGGCAGCACAGCCCTCTGATCTGTGATGGCTTCCAGGACTGTGAGGACGGCCAGGACGGGCAGAACTGCACTCACAGTGAGCAGGAGTGCTTGCACTCTGCTGGTCTCCCTAACACACTCTTCTTTTTTGTTTTTTTTCAACTTTCCCATTTTATTTTTTATTTATTTTAAATGAATTTATTTACTTTAATTGGAGGCTAATCACTTTACAATATTGTGGTGGTTTCTGCCATACATTCACATGAATCAGCCATGGGTGTATATGCCTAGCACACTCTCCTAAGCCAAAATCAAAATATCTCTGTTGAGCTAGGGCAATCGACTTGTCCTAGTTTCCCCAATGAAAGTCTCAGGTCCCAGGAATCCTCCTGGGCCCAGATAAAATGGATGAGTTGTTCACTAATTGGGGTGGAGTCTGCGTGTGCGTGTGTGAAGAGAGAGAGAGGGAAAGAGAGAGAGAGAATACAGGAAGGTTTTTCTTGCTGACGTAATTTTAATGTTGCTCTTGACTAAAGTGTACTGTGGGTTGGATATAGAGGGATGTGCCAGATACCGTGATCGGGTATAGTCTACTTAGCCCCTACAAAAACACACAGCCAGAGTTGTAAACAAATGTGCTGTATATTCACAAAATCTGTCCATCCTCCCCTTGCCCCCAATGGAATAAAAGGACTGAGTATGATCTTTGCTTTAAAATTTTCTTGGAGAACAAAACAAAGTAATGGCAAAGA
>SJYX01001826.1:7557-21020 GCA_006410675.1 Oreotragus oreotragus | reverse complement strand
CTCCTCAGCTTTCTTTTTCAGCATATCCCATTTTAACGTGGAAATGTGACAACTGCTCTGCCATATTCAAAGACAGGTAAGGCTTTCTGCAGTGGGTCTGAAGACATTTTTGGAGCAGAAGATACCTCAGACACAGAGAAGAGCAAGCCATCCCCTGAAGACATCGGAGTGAGCGTGCAGTTCGCGCTCCTCTGGGCTTGTTTTCATGGAACCCAGGTCAGGGAGTTGGGAGAACTCTCCCTACCTGCGTGCAGCTTGAGCCCTGGAAGAGAGGAGCAATTAACAGGAACATCAGAGGGCATCTCCCAGATCAGACAAACCAATAGCAAGGATCCTCTGCAAGCACCAGAGAGCGGACTTGAACAACGCCCAGGAAGGCTCCGGACCTGAGAAATGAGAGCCTGATTGAAATGGGATAATCCTGTGGATCACTTCGCCGCTCAGTCACTCATTCAGATCATTACCGTGAAACACTACAAAACATCAACTTTCATTAATGCTCTGATGATGCTGCCCCCGAACTCCTTTCCTTCCATCACTCCTGTCAGTCAATTCTAAATTCTCTCAAGTTTTTGGATTCCCAATGGCTTTCCCGTTGGTCTACTTGCTCTCCTAGAGGTGGGTGTTGAAATTTCTTTTGTAGCATCGTTACTGAGCCTGAGTTAATAAGAAATCAAGTGCCCATTTAAAAAATATGCATTTGGAACAGTTTTGACAGATTTATACAACCAAGAAATCACAACCACTTCTAAGACATCAATATTTCCATCCCTCCCAAAGTTTTCTATTTTTTTAAATTGAAGTACAGTTGATTTACAATGTTGGGCAAATCTGCTATATAGCAAGCGACTCAGTTATATACATATATACATTATTTTTTTATATTCTTTTCCATTATGTTTTATAACAGCAGACTGGATATATTTCCCTGTGCTATACGATAGGACTTTGTTGTTTGTCCAGTCTAAATGTAATCATTTGCATCAACTAACCCCAAATTCCCAGTCAATCCCTCTCCCTTCCCCTACCTTGGCAACCACAAGGGCGTTATCTATGTCTGTGAGTCTGCTTCTGTTTTGTAGACAAGTTTATTTGTGCCATATTTTAGATTTCACAGGTAAATATCACTCCCAAAGTTTCTTTGTGCCCCTTTTCATGTGATCCCTCCCAGCTCCCTCTAAATCCTTCACCATATCCTCAGGCAACCATCCATCTGCTTTCTGTCATTATAGATTTTTCATTCATAAAAAATGTTTTCATTTTCTAAACATTGATATAGATGGAATAATACAGTGTATATACACTCTTTTGTATCTTGTCTTTTTAACTCAGCATAATGGCTTTGATGGGCTTCCCAGGTGGCACTACTGGTGAAAAAGCCGCCTGCCAATGCAGGAGATATAAGAGATGCGAATTCGATCCCTGGGTCGGGAAGATCCCCTGGAGGAGGGCATGGCAACCCACTCCAGTACATGGGTCCCTACTGGGGGCAGGAGGACAGAGGGGTGGGGAGAGGGGATGGGGAGTTAGTATTTAATGGGGGCAGAGTTTCAGTTTAGGAAGGTGAAACATTCAGGAGATGGATGGTGCTGAGAGCTGCAAAACAATTTGAAAAAACATTAAACAAGCTAACCAAAAAAGAAATATCTTGTCAAAGGCAGGTGCCAGTGAGAGGTAGAATCAGGCGGAATCATACGCATTTCCTGTCTCCTGTGTCACCCTTTGCTTGTCCCAGATTCTGAAACCGCCAGAATATTGACAGTATCACCAGAAACATGTTTACTGAGTAATTTCTTAAACTTAAATCTACCGATTTTGCTTCATTACTGAATGTTCTAATTGGTTTTGGGTTGGTGATTCTTAACCTTGGTGACATATCAGATTCACCAAGAGCTTTTATTTATTTTTAACTGAAGGATAATTGCTTTACAACATTGGTTTCATTTCTGCCATACACCAGCATGAATCACTGAGAGCTTTTAAAAGTGACTCAGCCCAGTTCACCCCTGAAACTTTGAGCCAGATTTGGGGAGGGTGTGAGGTGGGGTCGGCGGGGGGAGTGTCCAGCTTTTGAAAAAGCTTCTCAGGTAATCCTTTTGTACAGCTAGAATTGAGGAATCCTGGGATTCTCAATTGAACCTGTGGCTTACCTGCAGTATTCCACTTTCCTGAGAAGTCTTCTATAGTAGGCTAATTTAATGATCAGCAATGACCCTCAAGATCTTCCCTTGTCAAAGTCTAAGTCCTATTTTACACTTACCCACCAAGTCTCTGGACACTGCAGGAGAGGTGACTTGGAGTGTCCCTACTTAAAGTGCTTATCTATTTAAAGTGTTATATATAGGGATGAATGAATGAATGACTGAGTTTATTCTACAGCTCTGTCCACCTTCTCTGGTCAATCACCCCCCAGGAGCTTGCTGAAGAAAGGTCTTCTGAACCTTTATCTGTAGAAAGTTACATATCAGAAATACATCACCAAAAACTTCACACACAGAGGCAAAATGAAAGACATCAGATTCATCAAAGGAAGGTGGAGTCAACTGTAATTTTTTTCTTTGTATTAAGAAAAGTGTATTATTTCCTTCTTTCGCATAATTAGACGTGGCTGGATGGATTTCATCTGATTTTTTTTCTCTCTGAAAACTGCCTAAGGATTAAAAGCAAGCATGGAAAGATTTATCCCTAAAGTAAATATTTGGGAGACAGTTATGGCACCTTAATATTTGCTCCTTTGAACACAGTAATTAAGGAATTTAGATACACATGCTGATATACTTCAAGTGTTCACTTGGAATATCTTATTCACCACTCTGTATTTGCCTTTCCCACAAACCATATGCTTTTGAATATGAGTCTTTGGGGCTTTGTGGTGCTTGATGTTTCACTACAATTTCTCCCTCCTGCCACAATTTGGCTGAGAAATTTCCAGTTTTCAGGTTTGTCTGTGAAAAACTTACTGTGCACAACGTTAATTGTTTTGCTCTTTTGTATTATACTAGAGTCTGTTTGCATATTTTCCATAGGGAACTCAAGCCTGTTCTCGGATTTAGCTTTTTTTTTCATGTGTAATCTACACTCTTTAGGAAGACACAGAAAGAGAAATCTGATGTGGTTGTCAAGTAATCTCTGAGTTTCTTCCACATTGACGTCTGTTTTGCTGATAATAAGTCATAATCAAATGCCTGCGTTTAGGTCTTGCCAAATGGAAGAAACATTTGACAAACATATGACAAACCAAGACAGTGTGTTAAAAAACAGAGACATCACTTTGCTGACAAACGTCCATGTAGTCAAAGCTGTGGTTTTTCCGGTAGTCATGTACAGACGTGAGAGTTGAACCTTAAAGAAAGCAGAGCACTGAAGAACTGGTACTTTTGAACTGTGGTGCTGGAGAAGACTCTTGAGTCCCTTGGACTGCAAGGAGATCAAATCAGTCAATCCTAAAGGAAATAAGCCCTGAATATTCATTAGAAGGACTGATGCTGAAGCTGAAGCTACAATACTTTGGCCACCTGATGCAAAGAATCGACTCATGGGAAATGACCCTGATGTTGGGAAAGACTGAAGGCAAAAAGAGAAGGGGGCAGCAGAGGATGAGACAGTTAGATAGCATCCCTGACTCAATGGACATGAATCTGAGCAAACTCCAGGAGATAGTGAGGACAGGGAAACCTGGAACGCTGTAGTCCATGGGGTTGCAAAGAGTCATACATAATTTAGCAATTAAACAACAACAGCAACAGCAGCAACAAGTGGCAGAAAGGGTCTCCGAGAGGGCCCTTCCATGGAATATGACAAGTCCCCAGGTTATGAACTGGTCTTGGATCTGTTCTCTGGCAAGACACACAGAAAAATGGGCTGAGGGGTCCTGCATGATTTCATACAAACTTATCCTCTAGTGCAGTTCCAGGGAATCTGAGCAGGTTCCCAAAAACAATGGCTCCCTAGGGAACTATTTTCTGAAAGAACTGCATAACTTCATATTTTCCAGAAAGGACTCAGAAGGAAAATTTCTTAAAATTTCCCCTCTGAATGTGCTGAGTCCTCATCTGCCTGAATGGTTATGAAAATGGGCTCTAGAAAGTTTGAACAAAGGCTTGCCAAGAGAGTCTGCACTGTAACTCTGTCCTCAAATGCCCAGTGGGTGGAAGGCGTGGCCTTGAAAAAAAGTCGACACATATCAATTTTCCCTGGTGTCATCATAATAAGTACAGTTCCCACAGTCGGCTGATTTGGATTGTTTGCGCCATTGCTGAACTGATGGAAATGCCACATACTCGATCTGATTTTGTTATGAAGGCCGAGAGCAAGGGAAACTACCATTTCAGAGATCAGTGATTTGGGGGCCAAATGGATGACTCAATCAATTTCTGGGGAGGGTTTAAGTGACTCTCAGGGCATCAGACTTCATAACGTTGAACATCACTGATCAACTGGGCAAATTAGCATAGTTACACTCATGACGAGTATAACTCATGTGGAGTGTAACTGAGGAGGCTGGCAGGCTATAGTCCATGCAATTCTCGAGGAAAGAATACTGGAGCAGGAGGCATTTCCTTCTCCAGGGGATCTTCCCGACCCAGGGATAAAACCAGGATCTCCTGCATTGTAGGCAGACTCTTTACTGTCTGAGCCCACCAGGGAAGCCCAGTTACATTCACAATTGATCACAAACTATGTGTATCTTTCCACTTTGTCAAAAAGTGCTAGCCAATGTCTACTGAGCACTTAGTCTGGGGGAACACATTGCTTCCAGGGAGCAATGAATATTCATAAAATGTGGCCTTTGCTTAAGGGGACTTTACTGTCTCTATAAACAGCACACTGTTAGTGCATTGATGGAGCGTGAATAAAGAACAAAATGTGAAATAATGCCATTTGCAGAAACATGGATGGACTTAGAGATTATCATACTGAACACAGTAAGTCAGATGACTGTCTTCTTGCTGTGTCCTCTGAAGGCAGGTGTTGGGAGAGCCAGGGAGAGAGAAGGAACAGAGGGAGGGAAGAAGAGGAAGGGGAGGGAGGTGATAGGCAATCTCTGGTATCTCTTCTTATAAGGGCACTAATCTCAGCTTGAGGACCCCACCCTCATGCTCTAATCACTTCCCAAAGGACCCCCCAAAATTGGGGTTGGGGCATCAAGATATGAATTTTTGAGGGGGACACAAACATTCAGTTCATAACTCTATCAATCTAACCTCAAAAAAAGAATGTAAGTAAAGTTCTTTACAAGAAGGGAAATAAAGTCCGGGTAATGGAGTGAGACCGCTAACAATGATAGGCCCAGAAGTTGGGTAATGTATATTGGTGAAAATTAGCAAATATTTATTGATAAATGTAACTAATTTCTGTGAAAGAAAATAAACAATCTCACTGTGTTTTTCAATAACAGAGCTTTTAATAACAGGATAATAAAATCATCTTTATTTTAGATCTAATCTGTGCTAAAATGTAATTGACCACCACTTCATTTTATTCATGGTAGCTATAGTTTTTTATAACCTCAGGCTCTACAATAAACATATCCATTTTCATGACCAGTTGTTTTATATTTTTTGCTTTTTAAATAAAACACTTATTTTTGAATAGTTTTAGATGTATAGAAAAAATTTCACAGATTTAGCTTTCCCTGTCGTTAACCTCTTACGTTACTATGGTGTACACTAGTTACAACTAGGGAACCGACATGAGTACATTACAATTAAGTAAACTCCATACTTCATTTGAATTTCACTGTTTTTCCCCCCAACTCCCCTTTTCTGTTCCAGGACCCATCCAGAATACCACGTTACATTTAGAAGTCACGTTTCCCTAGATTTCTTTGCCTCCTACAGTTTCTCAAGCTTCACTTGTTTTTGATGACTTTGACCACTTCGAGATGTACTGGTCAGGTAGTTTATATAATGTTCTTCAATGTTAGTTTGTCTGATGTTTTGGTTATACTGGGATTGTATGTGCTGGGGACGAAGGCCACAGAGGTGAAGGGCCATTGTCATCACATCAGGTAAAGAGTATACGCCAGAAACATGGCTTACCACTGATAACGCTCATCTTGATCACGTGGCAGAAGGGGTGTTTCCCACTTTTTCTCCACTCTCCTTGCCATAGTCTCTTTGGAAGGAGGTCACTAGGCACAGCCCATACTCAGGGCGTGGGAGTTAAGCTCCATCTCCTTTAGGGGGGATATCTACATAAACAATTCTGAATTCTTCTGTAGTATATTTCTCTCTTCGTCCCTTACTTTTTATTCAACCATTCATTTCATTCACTATGGACCCATGGATTTTTATTTTGTACTTTATACTTAAGATATACTGATGACATTGATTTTGTCATTCAAATTGTTGCAGGTTTGGCCACTGAGAGATCTTTCAGGTTGGTTCATGTGTCCATCTCTGTGGCCCCCTTGTTTTCTGTGTACTGCCTTTCTTTCAGTTACTTCAAGACACTCCAGGCTCATCCTGTATATACTATGTCCCGACCAGAGAATTAGCCGTATCTCCAAGGAGTCCGGTTCTATTACCATGACCAGTTTTCAAACAACTGCAGTACAAAACAGGGGTGTCTAGGGAATTCCCTGGTGGTTCAGAGGTTAAGACTCCAGTATTTTCACTGCCCAGGGAACTAAGATCCCACATGCCCCACAGTGCTACCAATGAAAACCAAAAACAGGTATGTCCTTGTTGAAAATAGTTTTAATCAAGATCCCAGCTCATTCTCGACTCTCTTCCATGTTGCTTCTCATTTAAAATTTTTTCCTTTAAAGTTGCATGTAAATTCCTCCCCATAGCTTGCTCATCACTGGAAACACTTCACCATATTTCATGGCCATTTATTCCTTTCCGCAGTAGAAGTAATACACAGTGTACAATCGAATAGCCAAATCAGATTATTCTAGATGTTGATAAATTTGCAACTAAATGCTACTTACTAGAGAAAGGGGAAAGTGAAAGTGAAGACCAGGGAGACCAGGAAGAAGGGCACGGGAAGCGTTCATGTACAATGCCTGTGGACAAGTAAGCAGCATGATTTCTACTCAACAGTCACCAGCCTGTCATTAGTCCTATAACCTCAGCACACATTTCTGAGAGTAACAATGTTCCTTGTATATTACAACATTTATTCTACTTGAATAATCCTATTCTACGTCTGTTCTACAACATTCTATTCTACTTCTCTCATGGATGAACCTGAAAGATGGCAGTTTTTTAATTAATTTATTTATTTTAATTGGAGGCTAATTGCTTTACAATATCGTAGTGGTTTTTGCCACACATTGACATGAATCAGCCATGGGTGTACATGTGTTTCCCGTTCTGAACCCCCTTCCCCATCCCATCCCTCAGGGTCATCCCAGTGCACCAGCCCTGAGCACCCTGTCTCATGCATCGAANCTTTTCCAGTCCTGTGGCCACTGCCGAGTTTTCCAAATTTGCTGGCATATTGAGCACAGCACTTTCACAGAATCATCTTTTAGGATTTGAAACAGCTCAACTGGAATTCCATTACCTCCTCTAGCTTTGTCCGTAGTGATGCTTCCTAAGGCCCACTTGACTTCGCATTCCAGGACGTCTGGTCCTAGGGGAGTGATCACACCATCGTGGTTATCAAGATCATGAAGATCATGATCATGGGTCATGAAGATCTTTTTTGTATGGTTCTGTATATTCTTGCCACCTCTTCTCAATATCTTCTGCTTCTGTTAGGTCCCTACCATTTCTGTCCCCTATTGTGACCATTTTTGCATAAAAAGTTCCCTTGGTATCTCTAATTTTCTTGAAGAGATCTAGAGTCTTTCCCATTCTATTGTTTTCCTCTATTTCTCTGCACTGATCACTGAAGAAGGCTTTCTTGTCTCTCCTTGCTATTCTTTGGAACTCTGCATTCAGATGGGTATTATCTTTCCTTTTCTTCTTTGCCTTTCACTTCTCTTCTTTTCATAGCTGTTTGTAAGGTATCCTCAGACAACCATTTTGCCTTTTTGCATTTCTTTTTCTTGGGGATGGTCTTGATCACTGCCTCCTGTAAAATGTCACAAACCTCCATCCATAGTTCTTCAGGTACTCTGTCAGATTTAATCCCTTGAATCTATTTGTCACTTCCACGTATAGGTGTAAGGGATTTGATTTAGGTCATACCTGAATGGTCTAGTGGTTTTCCCTACTTTCAATTTCAGTCAATTTGGCAATAAGGAGTTATGATCTGGGCCGCAGTCAGCTCCTGGTCTTGTTTTTGCTGGCTGTATAGAGCTTCTCCATTTTTGGCTGCAAAGAATATAATCAGTCTTATTTCGGTATTAACCATCTGGTGGTATCCATTTGTAGAGTCTTCTCTTGTGTTGTTGGAAGAGGGTGTTTGCTATGACTAGTACGTTCTCTTGGCAAAACTCTATTAGCCTTTGCCCTGCTTCATTCTGTACTCCAACGCCAAATTTGCCCATTACTCCAGGTATTTCTTGACTTCCTACTTTTGCATTCCAGTCCCCTATAAAAAAAGGACATCTTTTTGGATGTTAGCTCTAGAAGGTCTTGTAGGTGTTCATAGAACTGTTCAACTACAGCTTCTTCAGCATTATTGGTAGGGGCCTAGACTTGGATACTGTGATATTCAATGGTTTGCCTTGGAAACGAACAGAGATCATTCTGCCATTTTTGAGATTGCATCCAAGTACTGCATTTTGGGCTCTTCTGTTGACAACGATGGCTACTCCATCTCTTTTAAGGGATTCTTGCCCACAGTAGTAGATATAATGGTCATCTGAGTTAAATTCACCCATTCCAGTCCATTTTAGTTTGGTGATTCCTAAAATGTCAATGTTCACTCTTGCCATCTTCTGTTTGACCACTTCCAATTTGCCTTGATTCACAGACTTAATATTCCAGGTTTCTATACAATATTGCTTTTTACAGCATCGGACTTTACTTCCATCACTGTCACATCCACAGCTGGGCGTTGTTTTTGCTTTGGCTCTATCTCTTTGTTTTTTCTGGAGTTCTCCACTGATCTCCAGTAGCATACTGGGCACTTACCGACCCAGGGAGTTCATCTTTCAGGGTCCTATCTTTTTGCCTTTTCATACTATTCATGGGGTTCTCAAAGCAAGAATACTGAAGTGGTCTGCCACCAGAGAAGCCCACCAACAAGGAATTACCTGGTGGAAAATGTCAGCAGTGTCACAGCTGAGAAACTCTACACGAGGCCTGTTCTACCACCCCTCGTCTTCTAAAGCCCTTTCTTAAGCCCATATCCTCCCAAAAGGTCCATCTCTATTTCTATGCCTTCCTTCGCAGCAAAAGCTCTTGACTAAGTTTCCACAATGCTATCTCCACTTCTTCATTCACTTTTCACCCTATCCAGACTGTTGCTGCACGTATCATTTGAAGTCACTATTGCTGAGCCCTCATATCCAATCCCTCACTAAGTTCTGTTGGTTCTGCCACAAATGTATGTTGAGGCTGTCCATTTCTTTCCATTTCTATTCTCATCACCTTTGTGTAAACCACCATCGACTCCAGCAACATCTTAACAGACACTTTTGCTTTCATTTAATCCATTTGCACAGAACAGCCAAAACAATCTTTTAAATATATAAATGATTTTATGCCACTTCTTCATTTTAATCTTTCAATGGCTTCCTGCTCTACTTGAAATACAATTCAAACTCTATCATAACCTGTAAAGTCTTTTATGTTCTTACCCCTGAGTTTCTTTCTGCCTTCATTTCCTACCACTCTGCTCACTATGCTCCATTAACACTGGCTTCCTTTCTTTGCCTCAAACACACCAAGCTCTCTCCCCTTCAGGCTGGTCTTTGCTTCTCTTGCAGTTCTTCACATGGCTGGCTCATAGCTGCCTCCTCCTCATCTTTCAGGTCAGATCAAATTTCACCTCGTCAAAAAGATCTTCCCCAAACATCCTGTCCAAAAGTGGTCATGCGTGCATGTGTGTGCTGTGCTGAGTTGCTCAGTCGTGTCTGACTCCTTACGACACCATGGACTGCTGGGATCCTCTGTCCGTGAAATTGTACAGGCAAGAATCCTGGAGTGGGCTGCCATTTCCTATTCCAGGGGACCGTCCTGACCCAAGGATTGAATCTGTGTCTCCTATACTGGCAAGCAAATTCTTTACCACTGTGCCACCTGGGAAACCCATGACAGAGAGGTACCCTGTTTGTTACTCCCTAGCATAACACTTCGTTTATTTATTTGTTAGCATTCAAATCATATTATTTAATAAGCTATTATTATCACCATAGCTACTTACCTATATTTGCTTTCTATGTACAGGCACTGTTATTAACGTATTTAATCCCAATAAGCTATAAAGTATTATTTCTATATACAAATAAAGAAACTGAGACAGAAAAGGGAACACACCTAGTGTTCAACAGCTGGGGTTTAAAATCGAAGTGTTCCAGCTCTAAAGCCAATCCTCTTAACTACTATGTTATAATCCTTGTCCATTTACTTCTCTATTGTCCGTCCCATGAACAAGTGTTGGACGCACAGACAATCCTCAATGAATATTTGTTTAAATAAACAAATCACTTAACTCTAACTGCGTAAGAATACTGAGATTTTTTCCACATAAATATTCCCTAAGGCAGCCAGTACCACTCAAGGTCCAACAAATGGTCCTCATTTACTTGTTTAAATTCTTCAGATATAATTATTAACCCAGTCCTCCCTCCCCTTAAAAATGTTTTCCAACTTAAATTGCTATCCCTAATCATACATACATAAAGATTGGCAATATATTAGTGAAATGACATTAAGATGGAAAAAAGGGTCTTTTTACAGGAATTCTCCGAGGTAAAACAGTGATAGCTTCTGTCCCTGTATCTTTGGGAACTCGCTTGCTTTCAAACCATAACAACAACAGGCTGCAGACAGTGATAACCAACGATGATGGCTCACGGCTGGAAAACTGCAGAAGTAGCCGTTATTTTGAGTAATGAAAGATGGCAGAACATCAAACCAGAAGGAAGTATAGGGTAGTGGGAAGAATACAGATTCTCAAATGAAACAAATCTAGATTCGAATTGCAACTTTACTGCTTAACAGAACAAGAGATCTTTCCAAAGTCTATTTTCCTATCCAAAAAATATGAGACGATAATTTTTACTTCAAGTGCTATGCAAGTCTGGTAATTAAATGACTAGCACACAGTATTAGCCATCAAACCAAGCTCCACAAACAGTAATTTCTCCCACCCCTTTCCAAAGTATATTAATTACCTTACATTAAATTTTAGCTTAAAACATTTAAATGCCAGCCAATAATAATAACATGAACAAAATTAATATGTATGGAGTATTACTATATTCTAGATACTGTTCTAAACCCTTCGCTTATTTTATTGGAAACTATTATCTCAGTTTTACAGATGGAAAAACAGATAAAGTAATTCATCAACAGACATATTATACAGAAAGTGATAAAGCCAGGATTAAACCCTAGATGGTCTGATTCAAGAGCCCACGCTCTTATCACTAAGCTACACGTTCTCTTTGGGAAGGAAAAGATGAGTAAGGCATTTTTATTTGCCCTCAATAGGCGTTAGTTCAGTTTTATATGAATTTTAAGTCATATCTTAAGTCATTTCAAATCATCCCAACTTCATGTTGTGTTTTGAGTGTTGCTACATTCACTCAGCCTAGCACTAGTACAGATTTCTTATTACATAACCAAGTACTATAACCCAACTTTGCTGAATACATCATATGTTCACCAACAATTAAGCAGTTCCCGTTAACAGAAAATAAAAAAAATCTAATTATACAGGTAGACCTCAGACAGACCAAGCAAAGCACAGGAAGTTTTCCTACTCTGTCAGTTCCCTCCCTCATCCTTCTCCCTACTTTCTACTTATACAGAGATAAGACAGCTCTGTATATTAAGAGTTGTGGTTGTGCTCTCTGGTCCTAAGTAAAACTCCATTCCATAGAAACAGACGTACCTTTTACTTGTGTAAGGTCAATCCCTTTCTCTGCTGCCAACTTCTTTGCAAGTGGGCTAACGAACACTCTTCCCTTTGGTCCAGCTGGAGTGGCTGGCCGGGGGGCTGAAGGTGGAGGGGCTACAGGTTGGGGCGTTGGAGGAACAGGAGCTGCCTTTTGAAAAAAGTTACAAATTGTTAATTCACCACTGCAAAGACTGGCCTGAAAGATTAAGAGCTTATGGTTTATCAAGTCAAACCTATTTTCATTATATAACTTTCATCTTTTTTCCAAAGGTCAAATGCTCATTTTTCTGCTTAACCAACATAATACAGTAATAGGAATACAATAACATTATTTTAACAAAGACAGAACACAATCAAGTTCTCTAACTCCATGATTAATACAGAGAGGCACTGAATTTAATTCTGGTGACCAGTATATAATATCCTTATAGTCTTTCTTCACTTTAATCTCTTGTCTCTATTTTCTTGTCCCTTTTTTATTCTTATTCTCTTATATCACCTACATGGTTTTTACTTAACCTACTTCCAAAATAATAAATTATTCTGGAAGGTTCCATGTTGAAAACACATTAAAAAATAAACCAGTACTACTACTTGGCAGTTCCCCATAAATGTATGGAAGTCAGAAATCAAAGTTTTCTGTGACAGAACTGTGTACCTAAACTCACATGATTCTACACCTGCAGAAGCCTTATAGTGTTATTACTGCCTGGAATTCATATGAATTCATGTTATAGGTATATAGTATATGGTGGTGGTTTATTCACTAAGTCATGTCCGACCCTTGCGACCCCATGGACTGTAGCCTGCCAGGCTCCTCCATCCATGGGATTCTCCAGGCAAGAATACTGCAGTGGGTTGCCATTTCCTTCTCCAGGGGATCTTCTTGAGCCAGGAATCGAATCCAGGTCTCCTGCATTGCAGGCAGATTCTTTACTGACTGAGCTACGAGGAAACTCCTTGTATATAATATACAGCAAAAAACTAAATTCTATGCAAAATAAGCCATTTATGTCAAGATTCCCATGTGTTACAAATATAAGCTTGACCTACTATAATATGTGAATACCAAGAGGACTGACAAAGACTACAAATTCTATAGAAAATGGGTGACGAAGCATTACCTTCCATATGTATATCTACACCTAAAGCATGAAAAGATCAAGTCACCTCAGTTTTGTTCTCAACAAGACTCAGAAAGCAGGGAAAAGAAAAATTACAACAATCAAACTACTGACCATTCTGTGAACAGTGCAGTCCCATGCACCCTGTGGGTCTCCATAAATGTTAACTATCTCCTTCCTTCGTTACAGACTCAGCACTGGAAGGAACCTAGACTATCACCCCTTAATTTAGAGATGAATAAGGTAAGTGTCCCCTCAATTCTAGAAGCATGCCTACCGGAGATGGGATAGGTGGTGGTGCTGGTGGTTTTAAATCAGTTACTTCAGCTGGCCGATAGTCTGCAAACGCTGGTATATCTGCCTCTTTTT
>SJYX01001825.1:135444-153691 GCA_006410675.1 Oreotragus oreotragus | reverse complement strand
GATGAATGGATAAGAAAGCTGTGGTACATATACACAATGGAGTATTACTCAGCCATTAAGAAGAATACATTTGAATCAGTTCTAATAAGATGGATGAAACTGGAACCAATTATACAGAGTGAAGTAAGCCAGAAAGAAAAACACCAATACAGTATACTAACACATATATATGGAATTTAGAAAGATGGTAATGAGGACCCTGTATGCAAGACAGCAAAAGAGATACAGATGTGTAGAGCAGACTTATGGACTCTGAGGGAGAAGGAGAGGGAGAGGGAGAGGGTGGGATGATTTGGGAGAATAGCATTGAAATTTGTATACTATCATGTAAGAAATGAATTGCCAGTCTATGTTCAATGCAGGATGCAGGACGCTTGGGGCTGGTGTATGGGGATGATCTGGAGGGATGATGTGGGGTGGGAGGTGGGAGGGGGGTTCATGTTTGGGAGTTCGTGTAAAAAAATAAATAAATACAAAAAAAAAAGAATGCTTTGTTTTTCCTTGTAATTATAAAAAAATTGTAACAGAGATAATGACACAGTGGAGATGACAGTTTGGGGAAATCTAAGACGTATTTTAGTTCTGAACAGTTTTGTTCTCTCAGAGCATTATCTAACATGTTACTGACCACTCGTGGTGTTTTTGTATTGTTCCTGAGAAATAATTCTATCCAGGGGCTTGAACTGAACACTACTCCACACAGTCATGCTCTCCTTCTTGATATTGTGAAATTAATACACCTCAGATTCAAGTGCATGTATATTCAGTCACTTCAGTTGTGTCTGACTCTTTGCAACCCCATGGACTCTTGGGATTCTCCAGGCAAGAATACTAGAGTGGGTTGTCATTTCTTCCTCCAGGGGATCCAGGGATCCTGGGGATCTTCCCAACCCAGGGATGGAATCCATATCTCCCGCATTACAGGCAGATTCTTTATCCCTGAGCCACTGGGGAAGTCCTTTGATTAAAGTACTCTTTGCTTATCTTCCTTATAATTTGGACTGTTGGCTCCAGATCATTATAATGGGAATTTGATGGAAAAAGTGGAGATTGACAGTCTTTTCAATTATATGGTATTAAATAATTTGTCTAAAATGATTTCTAAGTTCAGTCAAATAGGTACTGAAAATTAAATCAAATTACTAGGAACTACAGGCATATTTCATTTTACTGTGCTTCATAGACACTGAGTTTTTCTAATAAATTGAAGGTCCCCAGCAATTCTGGGTCCAGCAAGTCTATTGGCACCATTTTTCCAACAGCGTTTCCTCACCTCCTGTCATTACGTCACATTTTGGTAATTCATGAAATATTTCAGACCCTTCACTAGTAAATGATTATGACTCCCTGAAGGCTCAGGTGATGTCTAGCAATTTTTAACAGCAAAGTATTTTAAAATTAAGGTGTGTACACACATTATGCACATAGTGCTAGTGATAAACAATCCGCCTACCCATGCAGGAGGCTTAGGAGACAGAGATTCACTCCCTGGCTTGCAAAGATCCCTTGGAGGAGGAAACAGCAAGCCACCCCAGTATTCTTGCCTGGAGAATCCCATGGACACAGAAGAGTCTATAGTCCATGGGGTCGCAAAGAGTCAGACACGACTGAAGCAACTTAGCATCCATGCATACTGTTTTTTTTTTTACACTTATGCACACTTAATAGACCCAACATAGTATAAACATAAGCTTCATATGTGCTGGGAAAACAAAATATGTGTGTGACTTGCTTTACTGCAATAATCGGTTTATCGCAGTGGTCTGGGATCAAACGCAGAGTATCTCTGAAGCATGCCAGTAAATAGTTGATGTAAAAGGAATTTAATAATAATCAAGTGTAATATTTAAAAAAGCACTGGCCAATTTGTGGATGCCAAGGGGGAAAGAGATTGGAGGAGGGATGGATTGGGAGTTTGGGATTAACAGATACAAACTCTTATATATCAAATTGATAAACGTCTCACTATACAGCACAGGCTATATTCAATATCTTGTGATAAACGATAATGGAAACAAATATAAAAAAGAATGCATACATGTATAATTGAATCACTTGCTATAAAGCAGAAACTAACACAACATTGTAAATGAACTATGATTCAATAAAATAAATTAAAAAAATAACACTGGACAAGAGGCAGGTATTTGGTTGTGGGTGTTCTTTTGACATTCACTAATCACAAATGTTTATGAGGAAGGTCACACGGGCACCTTCAGGCCTCAAAGGAAACCTGATGAAATAATCCCCTAAATATTCCCCTAAATTTCCTCTAACTGTAAATTTTTATGCTTGTACATTTCTTAGATGGTACTCAAGGAGGTGAGAAAGAGGGGACAACAGAACATATGAACATATGTTTTAAAAGTCTAGACATAAAACTCAACTTCACAAGAACTGCATGCATTCAGACAGTCCATCGATATGGCCTGGTCTTTCCAAAGGGAGAAGTTGTCATCCACCTCTGCCCTCCCCTCAAAAAAAGCCAGAGGAAGATACTTAACAAGAAAGAACAGTCACACAGGAATATTCTGAATGTTAATGCCAATGAATATTTGCTGTGTGCCCGATCATAAATCTCACCCTCCTTCCTCATCGTGCATCAGTGGGACATGCAGACACCTGTATTTTGGTGTTTGTTTCTGCCAGGCCAGGGGAAATTTAACTGCCAGTGCCTGGTTACTCACTTCAATTTCAAGTAACATCATGGCTCCAAGATCATAACTCACACTCTAAAAGAAAAGTGGATCTCACTGCGACAGAAAGATCAGTGTGATGAACGTGGCTCATGGGCATTCCGTCCCACGTGAGGCCTCTGAATTGCTGGTGGAGCATCAAGGCCTGTTTCAGATGGATGACGACTGCAAGCCTAGCCTGCATTTTGTGTTGAAATCATACACTTTCACTCTTGGGACTGCTTCAGCAATGTTATGCAGCCGTAACAGAAATATATTTCTCATGCTCAGCACTAGGATTTGAATTAGATAAACAGATCCCAGGATCACTTCTATACAGGCTTTGCTGTCGATGACTCATGTCCTACAATTTCCCTCCATTTTTCACAACCTGTCTCTCTGCATTTCTCTCAACATGCATGCATGTCTGTGTACCTATACAAACCTATAGACAGATTTTCTCCTTCCTTCCCACAAAGTGGTGAAAGCCCATACAGAGAACCAGTGATCCAGCTCATGACAGATTAACTGAACAGGCAATGAATCAGGAGAGGATAATACTGCCATACACGGTCACCATGTCAGCTTCATTACTCGAGTCCTGCCAATCGAAGGAAAGGCAATCAAAAGAATCCCATTTGCTTCACTGTCATAAAAATCACAGCTTACACCCAGCAACGCGTGTGGCATGAGATGACCCTAGTCCCTGCACACACACACTCCCATGTTTGCATTCCTGTTTCATAAAATGCTGGAGCCCTAGCCTCTGCCAGCATCTGCCCAGGACATGGAGCCATTGGAGGAGAAATTTATTATCAGAAACTTTGAGACAAGGAGCTGCTAAATAGAGGTTCGGTAATAAGCTGTCACCTGCTGTTCTGTTTTGCACTGCAAATGTAAGAATATAGAAACATTTTAAGCAGCTTAGGGGCAGAAATAATAGAAAACTAGTGATTTTGGTAATTTACATATTTATAGAGGCTGTGGAGATTTTTAGTCAGGGAACAATGAAGAAAACAGAGTTGTCAATGATCAAATGCTGCCTGCCATGAAGAGCTAAAACCAGTAATTTACAGCTAAGCTCAGTTACACCTTTGAAATTACTGCAAAAAAAAAAAGAAAACAAAAATGTGCATTTTGGTTCAGGTTATCAGCTTTAAAGCTCTATAAAATGAATGCATCTGAGCATGTGACATTTTATACAGGTAAAAAATACCATTACAGAGAATAACAGCACAAATGAAAAACGAACTGTGCAAATGAATGATAAGCCTTCATGCGGTGCTCTCTTGGGAATACCTGCATTTTTATACCAACAAAGGGCTTCAGTCAAAGGAATAACTCTCTGATAGTACAGCCCAAGGTATCGCAGACAAAGATATGCATCTGAGCATGTGACATTTTATACAGGTAAAAAATACCATTACAGAGAATAACAGCACAAATGAAAAACGAACTGTGCAAATGAATGATAAGCCTTCATGCGGTGCTCTCTTGGGAATACCTGCATTTTTATACCAACAAAGGGCTTCAGTCAAAGGAATAACTCTCTGATAGTACAGCCCAAGGTATCGCAGACAAAGATGCCTTCCCACTCTATCCCATCTCCTCTGAGTCCCGGCTAGTGTCTTCATTCTGCCTCAGATTAGTCAGTGGCCATTTACCACTCCTAGGGTCTATTCTGCCCATATTTTCTACCCCTTAAAAATGAATCATTTTTCAGGCGGAGAATGAGATGATTAGATATTATCATCAACTCAGTGGACATGACCTTGAACAAACTCCAGGAGATAGCAGAGGATGCGGAAGCCCGGCATGCTACAGTCCATAGGGTCGCAAAGAGTCGGACATGACTTAGCAACTGAACAACAAACACAAATGATTTAAACTTCCAAATCAAGTATCAAGCACAGTGCCCCTATGAACAGAGAGAATCTCAGTGTAGATAAGAGGAGGAGCAATTTTCTTTCATACCCTGTAACCTATGTATAGGGCACCCTTTATGTAGAGAGCCACTGCCCAGCACGGATAAAGCAAAGGCGGGAGGAGATAATATTTACTGAGCTCTTACTATGTGACTTTATTTCTCACATTAGCACTATGAAGTAAACCTTATTATCTTCATTTTACCACAAAGATTATGGAGTTAAGAAACTCTCCTATGAAACCGCAGTGGGTATGTGGTGACTCCGGTAAGTAATGGCCAAGATTCATTCTCGATGTTACATGTTTCGCTCTATCAGGATACTTCACTTCAACTCTGTGCAGACCGGGCCTGTGTTTGCAGTGTATAGGTTACCACCCAACTGGACTGCAGATCTATTTGCTAGCTACCAGGGTTTGACTTACATATCTCTCTATGTGATAGTCTAAAGTGAAGATCTGTAGGAGGATAAACAACTGTGATTATAAAATTTAAAGGCAGTCTTATAACATAAGCATTCTATTCCACCTGGTGGTTTATATCAGATTCCATATGGTTCTCTAACGTTCTCTTTTAGGACTCTGTCAGTCACCACTCTAATAGTTGGTATTTTAATGCAAAATTCAATATGTGCAGTAGGTTTGAACTGACTGACCAATTGGCTGAGCAGCTAAACCACAGTAGAAAGTAAAAGTGAAAGTGCTGGTCCCTGAGTTGTGTCTGACTCTTTGTGACCCTATGGACTATAGCCTGCCAGGCTCCTCTGTCCATGGAATTCTCCAGGCAAGAATACTGCAGTGGATTGCCAAGGGATCTTCCTGACTCAGGGATTGAACCCGGGTCTCCTGCATTACAGGCAGATTCTTTACCATCTGAACCATCAGGAAGTTTTCCCTTTTGTTGCAAAGATGCAAGAAAGGGATGATAGCATCCAGATTGGAGAATAATGAACAGAGAAGTAGGGCAAAGACAAAGAAAAGAAAAAAAGAAAACAGAACAACGAAGAGCTGGGTGGGGGTTGGTAGGTGGGTAGCAGACCAGAGAGGTACTGTAGGTATGCTCACCCACCTCCCTGACATGGCATGTGCAAAGGACCAGGAGCAGAATGAGTCAAGGATGGAGAGTGCATGCTGTGGTGGGCAGTCCCCACATTCTGAGTTTCATTTCCAGCCAGTTCACTTAACTTGGATCCTCTTTTTTCACTTGTTTAGTTTTCTTCCTGGCCATACCCATGCAGGAATGCACGTGTGCTTTCACAGCCCAGTAGCCCCATAGCCTCAGCAGACTTACACAAGTCTGTTGAAACCCCCAAGTAAAGGACTGTATCACTCTGAAGATGAAAAACCCTTGGGAAGACACAAACCGAATTTTTCAAACCTCTTTTCATCAAAAAACATCCTCTCCCATTTTCTATCTACTTCCTACAAATTCTAGCAAGCTTTAAAGATATTTTTCAATGGAAAATTAAAAAAGGTTCAGCCAGGGAATTCGCCCCAGGCCCAGGAGTGTTAAGCAGATTGATTTCAAGACACTCCAGAATTTCAATTGCACGAGAGTAGACTCAGATATTAGTTGGACCCAGCACCTTAAATGAGAAACTGGCCCAACTGCAAGATGGGAGACTGACCCAGACAAACTGAGAGTGATTTTGGGACACCTGAAGCATCAGGCCTGTGTTGAATCTGCAGCAGGATCTGAACAAGAATCTGGAGGTGGGCAGAATGAGAGACTCCATTCATTTATCGTCTGCATTTCTGTGAAGTCTGCGCCCAGTTTTGAGGTAAAAGGAAGATTAATCAGACACAGGCAAACCTCAAGCATCAAAATGTTCTGTCAAGGCAGGGAGAACTCCCTCCTGGGCTGGCTATTACAAGCAGGTATCTTTGAAAAACACTATTAGTTAGGACACAGCCACCTGAATCCTGAGATTTCAGCTCAGAGCCCAAAGTGTAAGAATCTTACAATTACTTTAGCTGAAGCTAAGGCTGTTTTCCTAGGGAAAATCCAAAGAACCACGTGTTCGACTGATGTTAGGGGAAAGACTCAAAATGTTACCATGATTTTCGTGGACATTTGCTTTGCGTGTTGTTTGATCTATTTTTAAGACAGCTTCAAGATTTTATATACGTATATGACATCATCTTCCACTCAGCTGAGAGCACTGATTCCTGATTCCTGTAAGTCAAAAGTGACTTATAGATTATTCTATACACACCTCTTTTAGCAACAGTCCCTACTGAATAAGCATCCACAGGGAAAGATGTTCTTCAAGAACGAGTCAGTGCTCCAGGCACCCATTATTGGCAGTCACCAAATAAGTTTGTTTTTCAGTCTGGCCCTCTTCTTTCCTAAGCATCTGTAAGGGGTGTTCTGTTGGCCAGAGAGAGAATCTGTAGGATGCTGGAGTGTAAAAGTCAGAAAGAAGAAAGGAATATCAGAGGCCATGGAGTTGAATCCTCTCATTTCACCAATGAAGAACGTAAGACACAGAGATGGATAGGAAAATAGGTGTATTGTCACAAGAGCAAGTGAAAATCCATTTTAAATCCAACTTTCTGTCTGTGGATGAACTCCAGGCTCCGCCCATGGTACCCATGGTCAGAAAAGAAGTTAAAGACAACCAAAAGAGAGAAAAGAGCATCCTTGTGGAAGCAATGATAATCATGGTGGTAATTTTCCAAAAATCATTTTTCCTTTCTTCTTCACTAAACGTAATCTGAAATTTCAGGCAATCTCATATAGGGTGATGCATTTGTATTTCCACAAGAAATGCTTGAAGACGGGATTTACACACTGTACTGTCCACCACCAAACTAATTTAAATTTATTTTTACACAAAGAATATTTTCTGAGATCACACTGTGTGTCCAGCATTGGACTGTAAAAGGAGAAAATGTATGCACTGTTCTCAAATCACTGAACTTTTTAGTGAGTTTGAGAGAATGGGACATCACAGCAGAAATCAAAGTAACTCTGCATCCTTTGGTCTGATTCAGACAAGCCTCAGAGGACGGAAACCTCAGTGTGTGGTCAGCCCTAGTGAACACTTAAAGAAAATTATTATCATAGATTTTTGAAACTCAACTAAAAGTTGATATTTCAGTTCAGTTCAGTCACTCAGTCACGTCTGACTCTTTGTGACCCCATCGACTGCAGCACATCAGGCTTCCCTGTCCATCACCAACTCCTGGAGCTTGCTCAAACTCATGTCTATCCAGTCGGTGATGCCATCCAACCATCTCATCCTCTGTCGTCCCCTTCTCCTCCCACCTTCAACCTTTCCCAGCATCAAGGTCTTTTCCAAGGAGTCAGTTCTTCACATCAGGTGGCCAAAGTATTGGAGCTTCAGCTTCAGCATCAGTCCTTCCAATGAATATTCAGGACTGATTTCCTTTAGGCTGGACTGGTTGGATCTCCTCGCAGTCCAAAGGATTCTCAAGAGTCTTCTCCAACACCACAGTCAAAAGCATCAATTCTTTGGTGCTCAGCTTTCTTTATAGTCCAACTCTCACATCCATACATGACTACTGGAAAAACCATAGCTTTGATTAGATGGATCTTTGTTGGCAAAGTAATGTCTCTGCTTTTTAACACGCTGTCTAGGTTGGTCATAGCGTTTTTTCCAAGGAGCAAGCATCTTTAACACTGAGCCACCAGGGAAGCCCTCACATCCATATAGACTGATAATAAAGACTGGCCAGAATGAAAGAATCTCTTCCAAACACAGAGTATCTGACGGGAGAAAGAGATGGTGACCAGAAGCAGGAATAGCCACCGAGGGTCCTGAGCTCCTTAGCTTAGCTTGTGATGACAGGAAAGGGAGAGCAGAACAGACAAGCAGGTGTGAGGTAAGTCACAGAGTTTTGTCACAAAAGAGTCCAACTTAGGGAAGACAGATCAGGAGTATAAACATATTGGTCCATGTGGATAAAGTCCTGTCACAAACAGACCTGAATTGTAATGGCTCAAACACAACAGAATATTTTTCTTTCTCACCTAACAATCCAATGAGAGTGCTTCACAGACTGTTCCCTTCCGTTTTTCTGAGACCCAGGCTGAACGTCAGCTCTGCCATCTTTAATATCCAGCCTCTGTCATGTCTCCCGTAGCTGTTATCCAGCCACAGGAAGTGGGAGGATCATGGAGGGCAGCCTCTAGGATGTTTTATGGGCCAGGCTTATAAGTTTTGCACGTCACTGTCATACATAATTCCAGTGAGGAAAACTAGTGTTGTTGACCACAACAGCCATATAACTAGTTACTACTGAAGAAGGGAAGAACCAAGGTTGGTGAGTATCTAGCAATTATTGCCACAGCAAGGGTGAACCACAGGAATGAGACAGCTCATAGAAGTTGGTTAAGAGGCTTCTCTTGGGGGCACAGTGATAACACACAGTGTGGAGAATGTATAGCAGTATTTCATGCTGTGTGCTTCACAGACTCAGAAATTCAGAGAAACTCCACACTACAGAGTAATCTTGAAAAGTCACAATACATTAAACCATCTTAGAACTTCTATATTTTAAAAATCCAAAATTTATAGAAATATCTGCTTAAGCTTTCCAGCATTCCCTACACTTATGTGACAGCAAATCAAATTCCATTTGTGGGTCAGTCCATCGTCTTGAAATGTCACTTACCCACAAATGCTGTTGGTGGTAAATACTTTCTGAATCTATACTAACTAAGGTATTTTTAGCAAACACATGCATTTTCTTTGTCCTCTATTAGAGTCAGAAGATCTGTCTAGTGTGTTAGAATTGGACTAGGATGAGTTATTATTTTGTTTTATCATAACCATAAAGAGTAACCTTGAGGTAATCAATCAGATCAACTTTCTATGTTTTCTTCTCCCATCCAGATAATGAGGGCCAAGATATTGACCTACCTTGTAATGCATTTTACAAAATCAACATAAAGGTTTATATTAATGTTATTAATCAAATTAGCAATGAAATGGCTAATAAGTAATTAGCCAAGGAAGAGTGACTCCACTATAATTGTATGGCCAAGGATTTGCCACCCCTTTTGAAGGTTTGACCTTATGGAAGAAATAATTAACATCACTCTTTATCTTTGGATATTATGGATGGCAAATAAGGTCTGGCTATAAAAAAACATTTCTGACAAATGAATCTTTGGAAGGATTATTAAAAACTGGATGTCTTCAATCTAGCCAAAAATATTTATTAAGTCCTGACCTTAAGGTAGTTTTACAGGGAATCTAAAATGATTTTGTACTGTTTTTGACTTTCAATAATACACAGGTTTACAGATAACAATTATAAAAATCAGGATGTGAGAAAAGGGATGCAGAAAAATTTTTATACCATATACAAAGAAAGGATCTGGAAAAGTTTCAAGAAAAAAAATAATACTTAAGCTGCCCTTTGAAAAACGGTCAGAAATTCAGTGGATGAGATAGGGATGGTGGGTGAGAAATGCAAAGTCACAGACTGTTTCCCGCAAGTAGAATCATATTAAAGTGAAAGCGAAAGTGTTAGCTGCTCATTTGTCCGACTCTTCGCAACCCCATGGACTATAGCCCACCAGGTTCCTCTGTCCACGGAATTCTCCAGGCCAGAATACAGGAACGGGTAGCCATTCCCTTCTCCAGGGGCTCTTCCTGACCCAGGGATTGAATTTGGGTCTCCTGTGTTGCAAAGAAGACTTAAATCTTCATTAGTACTAATGATAGGTGGTAGTTACAAGGAAACAGCCATCTGTTTAGTTCTGTTTTCCCAAATCTTTTGAAATCATTTGTTTGGAGACAGGTTAATGTGGGTTTTGAGACAAACAAGGTTTCTATAAGTTAGAGAAATATTAGGGTAAGTAAGGTTAAATCTACTTCATTACTGAGTGCTCTTCAGCCCACAAGGATATGCAAATAAGCTTCCTGACTCTAAGGCAAGGGTATGGAATACAGAATTTTTCAAATGTGAATAAAGAGTTTTTCAAATGTAAATAAAGGCCCAACTTCCTCATGTTTGTTCACTCACTTTACATCTTAAGAATAGTTTACCTTTGCTCAATTTCAAAATGTTGCTTTGATATTTCAGTATTTCTATTTCTATTTTATTTTACCTTTTCTAAGATTTTAAAATGTGGGATATTTTAAAAATCTTTATTGAATTTGTTTACAATATTGCTTCCATTTTATATTTTGGGTTTTTGGCCCCAAGGTATATGAGATCTTAACTCCCTAACCAGGGATCAAACCTGTGCCCCCTGCACTAGAAGGTGCAGTCTTAACTGTGGTAACCCAAGGATGAAAAAGTAGATAAAATGAAGGAGGGTCTTGGAATGCAGGAATGGAGAAAATAGACCCTTGCCATCCTTCCCTCCCCCATGTTGTAACTATTAATGGATTTCAGGTCCTCCTGAGCAGTATAACCTGTCTCCCCTCCTACCCCATAGGGAGAAGGCATTTGCCTTACTCCTCCTCCCACCCAGTACACATGCCTCATCCAATCAGCAAATGACCCACAAGACCCCTATCCTGTGCCTTGTATGCNTCCTTCCCTCCCCCATGTTGTAACTATTAATGGATTTCAGGTCCTCCTGAGCAGTATAACCTGTCTCCCCTCCTACCCCATAGGGAGAAGGCATTTGCCTTACTCCTCCTCCCACCCAGTACACATGCCTCATCCAATCAGCAAATGACCCACAAGACCCCTATCCTGTGCCTTGTATGCTGGGTATAAAAGTGGACTAAAGACCCCTGTCCAACGTAGGTTCTCCCTTGAGCTGGCCCACTGTTCTAACAGCGTCTCCCACTCTAATAAACTTTATTTTCCTCTCATTCTGTCTCATGTCTGGAAATTCTTTTCCAGCCCATGCCCGGACCATGACATTAACCACTGGACCACCAGGGAAGAACTTTATGTATTTTTAAATGCATCCAACATGACAAATGTCACATGAGCATAGTTAGCTCCAACAAATGTTTAGGGCCATCGCTGAGATGCTGGAGGTTATTTGGACCAAGAACAATGGATTTTTCTTTTGATTGCTACAATATCCAAGGCTTAAATTGGAAAGTCACTGTTATGAATCAGTGTAAATCCAGAAAAATATCAGGCCTTTTGCCACAAGAACAGACTATCGATTTTTGAACTAGAAACAATATCTGAACCCATCAAGAAAGAGGAGACAGGGCCAGTTTGGATATAAAAATACCAAGTCACACACAGGGCTATGAGACTTAGAGTCTTTGACAACTCACATTTGCCTGATGGGGACTGAGAAATGGGTCAGAAATATTGGTAGAAGACCCCTGATGAAGTAGAAGGAAATCAAAATGAATAAATGAATATAAAGGGCTGGTTAATAATATACTACACATTACAGACACAGCATGGAGTCTCAGCAAAGCCTCCTAGTGCAGCCTATAGAATGAATAATAAATAAATGAACTATGGGAGGTTCAAGATGGAGGGGACATATGTATACCTATGGCTGATTCCTGATGTATGGCAGAAACCAACATAATATGTAAAACAATTATCCTTCAATCAAAATAAATTTTGAAAACAAATAAAATTATGAGGAAAAACATACATTGTCTCTAAAAAAAAAGAATAATCATAGCAAAGCTTCCCTTATTGGCTGAGTTTCTGATTCTTTCACACTCTGACGTAGATGCCAACTCTCATATTTTCAGTCCCAGAAACTTGGTAGATTTCTCCCTACCCTGAGTGTAACAGAAACTGTCACAGTAGAAAGTAAAACGATTTGCAAAGAATTTATATATCCAACACAGGAAAAACTACTTTAGAAAGTGTATCCAGTCTCTTAACATATCACAATGAATGAAAGCAGAGGAACTTAAGCAAAGGAAAAGACAACAAAAGCTCTTATCTAACCACATCAAATAGCCATTTCCAAAGATGATGCCTGGTAAATTCTCTTATTTGTACAAAAATTTCTTTTCACTTATTCAAATGTGCTTTGAGTAACTCAGTGTTTCAATTAAGTATCCTACTTCTGTGCAAACACACAGGTGTATATAGATGTATAGACCATAAATTAGGTGATATTTACTGAGTACCTGCCATGAGCCAGGCACTATTCTAAGTTCTTTATGTATATAAACATCCCTATAATGTAGGTGGTACTATTCCATTTTACAGATAAAGATATTGAGGCACAGAGATGTTAAGTGACTTACTCAATGTGGCTAGTAGTTGGTGAAGCTATGATTGGAACCCCAACCATCTGCCTCCACATCCAACACTCTTAAATTATTAATGATATTCCTTCTACTTGTATATCACTATGATGCCTTCAGAAAAAGTTGATTCTGAACACTTAGACCCTGCTCAGATATTAAAACAAAATTGCTGAACAAAATCTTTAGCTTCCTCTTTTATAATAAGCTAGATTAGGGAAAACATTGCTAATAACTTCTAGAGGGTCAGACTAGTAATTTTTCCTTAAAAAAAAAAAAACAATAAAAACATGATGTGTCATTTATATCTAATCTGGGGAGGAACCTGGCCTTCCTTTCTCAGATCTGCCAGCAAAAGCTTAGCTTACAGTGTTTGAGTAGGCAAGTTGCCCACATTCAAAATGACATAGATAACTGACACAATTAGAGAGAAAATTGAGAGCATTCCTGTTTTTCCAGAATTATCGAGGGAACTACTACAGTTCTTCATTTCCCTTTGGCAGATGACCCGCTGGCCAAATACCCATTAGCCTCCTTCCTCATATCTTACCTGCTTTAACTTCATGATCCCGGGCAATGCTATTCATTACAATGCTGGTTTTACTACCACCAGACTGCTCATTATGAATGACCTGTGTGTACACTCCTGCATCTGTAGCAAAAGAACAAAAGACGAAAGAGAACTGCCTCGTTTTCCAATGAGCTCTTGAAAATTCCTTGCTTATTTCACAGAATGTATCATGGCTGATAAAATTAATCAACTCAGTGTCACAAAAATAAACATAAGCACGGTTTCATGCGAGCCATTTTGGTGTATAAGCAACGCATCACATGTCTTTATTTGCCTTTGACCCACCCTCTAAGGAGCTTGACCAGTGGGGTACACCCTCCCTCTGGACTCCCTCTACGGCTCCCTAGTGCTTGCTCAAAACCAACAACACATGCTTGCTGGTCCATCTCCTGGGGCCTGTGTATTAGGACAGTCTCCAAGACTTCATGGGGACTAGTGAAAGTGTTAGTCGCTCAGTCATGTCCTGACTCTTTGCGACCCCATGGACTGTAGCCCGCCAGGCTCCTCTGTCCATGGGATTCTCCAGGCAAGAATAGTGCAGTGGGTTGCTATTTCCTTCTTTAGGGGATCTTCCTGACCCAGGGTTTGAACCTGGGTCTCCTGCACTGCAGGCAGATTCTTNGACTCTTTGCGACCCCATGGACTGTAGCCCGCCAGGCTCCTCTGTCCATGGGATTCTCCAGGCAAGAATAGTGCAGTGGGTTGCTATTTCCTTCTTTAGGGGATCTTCCTGACCCAGGGTTTGAACCTGGGTCTCCTGCACTGCAGGCAGATTCTTTACCATCTGAACCATCATCTGTCCTAAAAGCAATGAACCAGATTATCAGAAAGATGCAGTTTTACTTTAAGCATCATCTGCCTACCTTCTTGCTTCCGGCCTTTCTTCTCTTTCTGGGATTTCTTCACCTGCCTGCCTCCCAGGACTTCGGCACAACAGTCACTTTCCCAACTAAACAAAAAGTCTATCCAGGAAGGGGCTCAAATTAACAAGTTTAAAACTTGGTGTGAATAAATCACTGCTACCCAGGGTATGAGCTCCTCTATCTAACTGTATAAAACAGATTAGATTTTGAAAAAGGCAATGTTCCCAGGACCCCTAAAATTATTCCACATACAGGAGTCGCAACTCTACCTACAAATACTGCTCTGGTAATGTAAATGATTAAACAGGCAAGAGTCAGACAAAAGGGAGGAGTGAGACCTGGGGCATTCTGGAGACCTCACATTTTCTCTAAAGCTGTTGCTACTATTGTCATGTAAGACTATAACCCTAGTCTTGGCAGTTATTCCACTTTTTTTTTTTTAATGGAAATGGAAGTATGCCCTGTTATGTGATTTCTTTTACTTTTTAAATGTTGGCAATCAATCAAAGATTTAAATAATTAATCTTTAAAAATCAGGCCTTATGAAAACACAACGTGGATCTGAGCTATCCCAGGGACATGTACTTTGAGACATCTGCCTTGGACAATGATGTCCCCTCTATCTGGTTCTTAACCCCGAGCCCCACAGCTCCTGCATATTTAAGTTGTGTATGGTGATGGTCCGGAAGCTGATCTGGCTCTAGAGCTGGTCATTAATTTTTTTTTTTTTTTCACAAGGAGAATGCTTTGTGGTTTTCAATGCATCATCAATGCACAACCTTATTTAATTTTTACAATCATCGGTCAGAATACTCTTCTTGACTATATGCTGATCTGTTACTATCTGCTTGGCTACGATTAAACATGTGGAGCAGTAGGAAAGAATCCACCTGCAAATGCAGAGACACAAGAGATGTGGGTTCAATCCCTGGGATAGGAAGATCCCTGGAGAAGGAAATGGCAACCCACTCCAGTATTCTTACCTGGGAAATCCCATGGACAGAGGAGCCTGGCAGGCTCCAGTCCATGGGGTCTCAAAGAGTTGGACATGACTGAGGACTCATATTCATATATACACATATGTACATACATACATCTATATTATATATGATGTTATATGATTATATGCTATAAACTGATATGCTGACAGCAAAGTTCTCCCCAAATTCATAAAGGAAAACTACATAATTTGCACACAGTGAGTAAGACTAGGTTATGCAGAAAGGATGAACGACAGAAGATGAAATGCTTGGATAGCGTTACCAATTCAATGGACATGAGTTTGAGCAAGCTCCAGGAGTTGGTGATGGACAGGGAAGCTGGCATGCTGCAGTCCATGGGGTCGCAGAGTCGGATACAACTGAGCAACTGAACTGAACTATGCAGAAAGAGACTCTGGAGATTAAATATTTCCTAGGTCAGAAATTAAAAGGGCAAGAATTTGGTTATAATCTAATAGGCAGTTTGAAGAACTTAATATGAGAATATATTGATCTTTTGGTAGTGCCAAAATAATTCTAATAATTCTGATGCCAGAGAGGAAATGTCCATTCTCTCGAGGGAGAGGATATTCTGACTCAGACATATAACCCAGCATGGCCTGTCCCAGAAGGAGATAAACAAATTATTATCAGAAAATTACCTGCTGGTTTATCAGAGTCTAGAATCTTTTATTATGATTCAGTGCTTACAAATAATCGCTTGATGATAATTCAGCATTTATTTAGTTTTTTTTTTTTTTTTTTAAGAGTGGATGCATTGGCTGAAAGAAATGGTTATCTACCTCACTTGGTAGTCATATTACTTGCCGTAAATTTATAAACTGGCAATCAGGTGTATAAGTCAAAGTCCCGAGAGCATGCTAAGAGTTGGCCTCCAACAAAGGATCAGCTCACAGAGTGCGGGCCAAAATCAAGACTCAGGGCCTGGAAAGCCAAGGACCAGACCTTCAGTTGTGATAGATTTGGCAAAGTCAATGTCATCTACTGAAGGCACCTGGCCGCCAGTTGGCTGCTGTCCTGCTGACTCCCTCACCAAACTCTCCCATCCTCAACTCCTTTTCCCCATCACGTCACTTCTTTATAATCACTTTTATTGAGATATAAATCATGTAGCATAAAATTCATTCATTGAAAATGTACAACCAAGCCATTTTTAGTGTATTTACAGAGTGCAATCTGACCAAATCTCATTTTAGAACATTTTTTCCCCCACCTTATACAGAAAACAAGTCTGTGCTATGCTTAATTGTGTCCAGCTCTTTGCGACCCCATGGACTGTAAGCCCACCAGGCTCCTTTGTCCATGGGGATTCTCAAGGCAAGAAAACTGGAGAGGGTTGCTATGCCCTCCTCCAGGGGATGTTCCCAACCCAGGGAGTGAGCCCAGGTCTCCCACATTGCAGGCAGATTCTTTACCAGCTGAGCCACCAGGGAAGCCCAAGAATACTGGAGTAGTAGCCTATCCCTTCTCCAGGGGATTTTCCCGACCCAGGAATGGAACCCGGGTCTCCTGCACTGCAGGTGGATTCTTTACCAGCTGAGCCACCAGGGAAGCCTGGAAACAGGCCTATTAGGAGTCNAGGTCTCCCACATTGCAGGCAGATTCTTTACCAGCTGAGCCACCAGGGAAGCCCAAGAATACTGGAGTAGTAGCCTATCCCTTCTCCAGGGGATTTTCCCGACCCAGGAATGGAACCCGGGTCTCCTGCACTGCAGGTGGATTCTTTACCAGCTGAGCCACCAGGGAAGCCTGGAAACAGGCCTATTAGGAGTCGTTCCCCACCCAACCCAGTTCTAGGCATTTGCTGACTCTGTACAATTCATATAAATGGAATCATACAATATGAAGTCCGCTGTGGCTGGCCTCTGTCTCTGATACCATGTTTCTGAGGCTTGTCTCTGTGTGTGTATCAATACTTCAGTACTGTCGCTATGAAGACTTAGAGAATGATTGTTGTGGCCAAAACCCAAAACTTGAAAATGCTGGTGATGTAGTTTTTTTGTTGTGTTGATATTCATTTCTCTTACTCCAGTGATTTTTTTAAAAAAAGAAACTTACAATGTAATATTTAGCCAAGTGTTCCTATACTGGAGAACTTCGTTATTATTGATCTCCCTGGTGCAATGGAGTTTTCTCTGTGAGGTAGTGTGATCATTAAATTTTTTATTATTTGAAAGTGTGCTCTGAGGACTTCCGAGGTGGTGCTAGTACTGGTAAAGAACCTGCTTGCCTGTGCAGGAGACGTAAGAGACGCAGGTTCCATCCCTGGGTTAGGAAGATACCCTGGAGGAGGAAATGGCAACCCCATTCCAGTATTCTTGCCTGGGAAACCCCATGGACAGAGGAGCCTGGTGGGCTACAGTCCACAGGATAGCAAAGAGTCAGACACGACTGAAGTGACTTAGCACAGCACATAGTTGATTTAAAATCCTCCACTTAATTTAAATAACATGGTTTCTTTTTTAAAATATAAACTGTCCCTCTTTCTGTTATTAGGTTCATTTTTGCACATCCTTGCCCTTCCCTAAGGAAAGATATAAGCATCTGAATGCCGAGTTCCAAAGAATAGCAAGAAGAGATAAGAAAGCCTTCCTCAGTGATCAGTGAAAAGAAATAGAGGAAGACGACAGAATGGGAAAGACTAAAGATCTCTTCAAGAAAATCAGAGATACCAAGGGAACTTTTCATGCAAAGATGGGCTCGATAAGGGACAGAAATGGTATGGACCTAACAGAAGCAGAAAATATTAAGGAGAGGTGGCAAGAATACACAGAAGAACTGTACAAAAAAGATCTTCAAGACGAATATAATCAGGATGGTATGACCACTCACCTAGAGCCAGACATCCTAGAATGTGAAGTCAAGTGGGCCTTAGAAATTATCACTACAAAGCTAGTAGAGGTGATGGAATTCCAGTTGAGCTATTTCAAATCCTGAAAGATGATGCTGTGAAAGTGCTGCACTCAATATGCCAGCAAATTTGGAAAACTCAGCAGTGGCCACAGGACTGGAAAAGGTCAGTTTTCATTCCAATCCCAAAGAA
>SJYX01001825.1:107977-134415 GCA_006410675.1 Oreotragus oreotragus | reverse complement strand
TCTAGTCAAGGCTATGGTTTTTCCTGTGGTCATGTATGGATGTGAGAGTTGGACTGTGAAGAAAGCTGAGCGCCGAAAAATTGATGTTTTTGAACTGTGGTTCTGGAGAAGACTCTTGAGAGTTCCTTGGACTGCAAGGAGATCCAACCAATCCATTCTGAAGGAGATCAACCCTGGGATTTCTTTGGAAGGAATGATGCTAAAGCTGAAACTCCAGTACTTTGGCCACCTCATGTGAAGAGTTGACTCATTGGAAAAGACTCTGATGCTGGGAGGGATTGGGGGGCAGGAGGAGAAGGGGATGACAGAGGATGAGATGGCTGGATGGCGTCACGGACTCGATGGACATGAGTCTGAGTGAATTCCAGGAGTTGGTGATGGACAGGGAGGCCTGGCGTGCTGCGATTCATGGGGTCGCAAAGAGTCGGACACGACTGAGCAACTGAATTGAACTGAACTGCCCTTCCTTACACTCATCCCTCTTCCTCCCCGGCAGCAGGAACAGGCGTGGGCTGTCCTGAAGAGGACTGACCTCTGTTTCTGCTAATCTCCTGCTTTCCTGGGTGGGGTTGGAGGTTCTGCTCTGAGATCAGCCCCCATTGACATCACCTTCCTTTAAGTCACAGATAAAATGAGTTGTCCTGTCTCTGAGCTCTCTCCAGACCTGGCTCAACTCAGTCATGATTCTAAGCGAATGTGGGCAAGGACCAGATGTCAGTCATCTTATTCCCCTCAGTCCCCAAAGGCCACACATTACACCCAATAAAACTGCTATAGATCGAATTGAATCCAAGGACAAAGACACTGATGTCACCATTTGGAGATTTCTCAAGTAATAGGAAAATAACAAAGTTCTCCAGTCTGGGAACACTTCAATTGCAGAGATGATTCATAAAAGGTGAACAAAATATCTTTAGATAAAACAGGTTTGCTAAGACTCTACCACATGGAGCACACTCCCTCTGCCTTCGCTGATCAAATATTAGGGGGTAACATCAGCTGTCTCCGTAAACTCCCCTGTCTTTGGAGTCCTGTGTTTTCCAAAATGCCATTTCGAAGTCAATATTTCCAGTTCAAGTGTCCTGGGACTAGCATGGCTGATTTGGAATGGTGTCCCTGCCTACTGGGAAAGCTGTATACACGCTGGATTCTGACCGCTGTGGAGCCCATACAGACAACCTGACTTCCTAGTGTGCTCAAGGTCACGGATCTGTCGGCATCTGTCTCCCATCTTTCATCTCCTATCTTGAGGCGCCACGTGCACTTTTATTAGGATTTAGGGGGTGTATGATTGGCAGCAAAGCCAAGGCAGGGTAAGGGAATCAAATCATTCATTACTTTCGTTTGCTCAGCTTTGCAGTCTCTGAATAGTGGCTGGAGCAGCAAGGGAGCACAGGCTGCCCCCTGCAATCTTCTAGCTCAGACACATTGCTTTGCTTTGGAAAATCATCCTCCTTCTGAATTCCTCCAGCAAATGTATCAGCACCTGACTCTGCTTCCATTTTCCTTCTCATATTTCACTCCGGGAGCCCGATATGTAGCTGGATCTGACAAGAAAAAATTTATAAGGATGCAAGCTCCAGAAACCCTTGAATACATTCCAGTTAAAGGTCCAGGGGGGCAACAAAGAAATCATCTCTAACTCATTTTTGAGCACTGTAACAAGGGCGTTTTGCAGGGGAGAAAAATCATGTCTTATTGTTGCACTGGTAATGTTCACAGCTGTTAAAGACTTTGTCACCTCTAATGACAATACATTAAGGAGAACATTTCAACATCTGCCAGGGAAGGTGGGGCCGGTGCTGAGGGTTGGCCCCAGCTCCACCCAGCAGCTACACTATTCACCAAAGGAAATCAATTACCAGGTTTCATGATGCTGGAGTTAGGCTATTGGTTTTTTAACTAATCAAGTTCTGCAGCAATTCCTTCCCTGAAAAATAATTTTTATTAATGAGAGGTGAGATGAGAAAGCTCCACTGGGCCTGAAGAAGCCTGCGGATATGTGAAAACCTCCAATCTCTGAAACGCTAATGAATCAAAATCTAATCTTCATTGAGATAGAAGTGAGCACAGAGTTTGGAATCACGAGACTCAGGTGGGAGTGTATTCTCTGCCTTGTTGTGTGAGGATCCTCAGTGACTTCACTGCTGAAATGGGCAGTGAATGATATCAAGTATGTAGCTGGTATATGAGGAAACACACTACAGATATTAATTATATTTAAATATACAACTGTCCACAAAAACTCATATGCATGTCAAAGTCCTCAGAGTTAAGTGGGGTCTGCTTCTGTAGTGTTTAATATAAAATTTCCTAAAGAACTGCATTAGAGGAAGCATAAATACTGCTTACCAAGAATCTCCCCCAATAGATCTTGCAGATGTACTGGTAGCATCTTTGAACAATAGCTCTAGGACAAGATTGCCTTATTTAGGAAGTGGACAGATTTTGAAGTTATTGGGTTGGCGAAAAGCTTCTTTAAAACCTCAAGGAAGCTTTTGGCCAATATTTATCTGGGTGACTCAAGAAATCAATACTAGAAAGAGAGTATTAGAAATCTAAGAAAGAGAAGTCCACCGAGGAATGATGGAGTAAATAAACTACAACTATGTGATGGAATACTATGCAGACTTTGAGATGATGTTTCAGAAGCTATTTCATGACATGGAGACGTATTCATGATATATGCACTAAGAAAAATGAGGCTGTTAACCAAAAATGCATACATGCACTTTTATATAAATGTGTACATATAAATGTATATCTAGAGAAAAGACTAGAAAGCAATTGGTGTAGACTGAATATCTGTGTCCTGCCTTCAGATTCAGATATTGAAACTCTATCCCTCCCCTGCGGGATTCTCAGGTGGCACAATGGTAAAGAATCCATCTGCCAATGCAAGAGACACAGGTTCAGCCCTTGGATTGGGAAGATCCCCTAGGGTTGAAAATGGCAACCCACTCCAGTATTCTTGCCTGGAAAATTCCATGGACAGAGGAGCCTGGCGGGCTACAGTCAATGGGGTGGCAAAAAGGAGTCAGGCATGACTGAGCGACTAAGCGACAACAACAACGTTACTATCACACAGTGCTAGGGGTTGAAGTGACCCAGAGTATTCTTTGGAAGCTCAAAGAGGAGTATTACAGTCATGGAAATAGAATAAAGGAACTTCTGGAAAGGACCTGACTGCAATCTGAAGGAATTTTAAAATGTATGAGCAGATGGTGTGTGTCTCTAAGGACCACCACCCCAGCCTGCCTCTGCGTGTTGGGTGCCGTCTTTCTCATCCTGTCTCTTATTCCAAATTCTCTGATCTTTGCAGTTAACTACCTACTGGAGCCACTCACTAAGGATGGAGTATTACTGAGGCATTTGAGAGATGGGAAAAAGATTTCATTCAAAGAAGGAACCAAGACAGGACCTTTAGGACACAGAGCATCAGACGTAAACTTAGATTTACAGGTTCATAAATCTGAATTTTTTCTTTTTCCAGACAGAATTCTACTCTAAGAATTCACTCATACTAAGTTAAAATAATGTTGTTGCTGTTCTAGTCACTAAGTCATGTGCAGCACTTTTGAAATCCCATGGATTCTAGCCCCCCGGGCTCCTCTGTCCATGGGATTCCCCAGGCAACAATACTGGAGTGGGTTGCCATTTCCTTCTCCAGGAGCTCTTCCCAATGCAGGGAACAAACCCATATTCCCTGCATTGGCAGGTGGATTCTTTACCACTGAGCTGTTTGGTTTATAATCTGAAATGCTAATTCATATGCATTTACAATGTATAACACAGGTATGGCTAGAAAATACAGCTAGAAATTCACAATCACTCAGGAGTTACTCTCCCTGATGGGAAAACCAGTTTTTATAGTGAAAAATTCAATTTCTGAAAATAGACTAAGAATGAAGAAGTTGTTGGCATTAAAGCTTTTCCTTTGTTGTGTTCACTGCTTTCTTTCCAGCATTTCCCCTAGAATAATGCCGGATACAGTTGAATAAAAGAATGAAAGAACAAAGGAAGGAAGGAGGAGATGGCATGGGAAGGGGAGGAGAGGTGGAAATGAGGATGATTTCAGGGGCTAGCGTCATCAGCCAAAGGAAGCCTGACTCTGCTGTCACTGCCACCCAAGGCTAGCCATGCAACATGATCAGTCTTGCTGGCAGACAGGCAGAGTCTCTCCATCTCTGGACAGGATTGTTGCCCAGGGATAAATTCTTGTTTCAACAAACATTCCATAGACACTCAGAATCTGAAAGAGGTCTAGAGCCTGGAGAAATGGGACATTAGAGGAACTTAGCCTCAGTCCTTCCTGCCCCAGGCAGCTCTGTCTACAAAGTTCACTTACACAGTGGACTCTGCTTGCCTATTCAACTCCATATTTTGGTTGCTGTTGTTTTAATTTAAACTCCCATCACCATAGAAAATGCCAAGTATTTACAATTGATAAGCTTTCATCTTAAATCTTAGATCAGGGGAGAATGCTTAAATGATTTCAGAACTGAATTTCTGATTTTTTTTTTTTGATTTTTATATTTCACTTTATTTTTATAATCTAATAAAAGATGTTTTAATTATTTTTTTCATTTTTTTTAAGGTAGGCATTATATTTATTTATTTTTTTAAACTAAACTTTCTCACATTAGATTTTACAATAATACCTGTCTGTCCTTAACAATCAGCTGAAGAGTTAAAAGCCTCTGATTCTCCAATGGTATGGCTTCTCTTAAACATTTAATCTCATCACTTAGTACCAAATCCACAGTTCACCAATGAACAATGACTACTTGAAGTGAAGTGAAGTCCTGTCCGACTCTTTGAGACCCCATGGATTGTAGCCTACCAGGCTCCTCCGTCTATGGGATTTTCAAGGCAAGAAAACTGCAGTGGGGTGCCATTTCCTTCTGCAGGGGATCTTCCTGACCCAGGGATTGAACCCGGGTCTCCCACATAGTATGCATACGCTTTACCGTCTGAGCCACCAGGGAAGAAGCCCACTACTTAGAACACCTTTAAAATTCTGTTACATCACTCTATATACTATGGTGCCCCCCAAGCAGACCACAAATGTGTAAACTAACTTGAAATATTTCACATGACCTCTACTGCTGCTGCTGCTGCTGCTGCTAAGTCGCTTCAGTCGTGTCCGACTCTGTGCGACCCCAGAGATGGCAGCCCACCAGGCTCTCCCATCCCTGGGATTCTCCAGGCAAGAACACTGGAGTGGGTTGCCATTTCCTTCTCCAGTGCATGAAAGTGAAAAGTGAAAGTGAAAGCACTCAGNTCTTTCTCATCCTGTCTCTTATTCCAAATTCTCTGATCTTTGCAGTTAACTACCTACTGGAGCCACTCACTAAGGATGGAGTATTACTGAGGCATTTGAGAGATGGGAAAAAGATTTCATTCAAAGAAGGAACCAAGACAGGACCTTTAGGACACAGAGCATCAGACGTAAACTTAGATTTACAGGTTCATAAATCTGAATTTTTTCTTTTTCCAGACAGAATTCTACTCTAAGAATTCACTCATACTAAGTTAAAATAATGTTGTTGCTGTTCTAGTCACTAAGTCACGTGCAGCACTTTTGAAATCCCATGGATTCTAGCCCCCCGGGCTCCTCTGTCCATGGGATTCCCCAGGCAACAATACTGGAGTGGGTTGCCATTTCCTTCTCCAGGAGCTCTTCCCAATGCAGGGAACAAACCCATATTCCCTGCATTGGCAGGTGGATTCTTTACCACTGAGCTGTTTGGTTTATAATCTGAAATGCTAATTCATATGCATTTACAATGTATAACACAGGTATGGCTAGAAAATACAGCTAGAAATTCACAATCACTCAGGAGTTACTCTCCCTGATGGGAAAACCAGTTTTTATAGTGAAAAATTCAATTTCTGAAAATAGACTAAGAATGAAGAAGTTGTTGGCATTAAAGCTTTTCCTTTGTTGTGTTCACTGCTTTCTTTCCAGCATTTCCCCTAGAATAATGCCGGATACAGTTGAATAAAAGAATGAAAGAACAAAGGAAGGAAGGAGGAGATGGCATGGGAAGGGGAGGAGAGGTGGAAATGAGGATGATTTCAGGGGCTAGCGTCATCAGCCAAAGGAAGCCTGACTCTGCTGTCACTGCCACCCAAGGCTAGCCATGCAACATGATCAGTCTTGCTGGCAGACAGGCAGAGTCTCTCCATCTCTGGACAGGATTGTTGCCCAGGGATAAATTCTTGTTTCAACAAACATTCCATAGACACTCAGAATCTGAAAGAGGTCTAGAGCCTGGAGAAATGGGACATTAGAGGAACTTAGCCTCAGTCCTTCCTGCCCCAGGCAGCTCTGTCTACAAAGTTCACTTACACAGTGGACTCTGCTTGCCTATTCAACTCCATATTTTGGTTGCTGTTGTTTTAATTTAAACTCCCATCACCATAGAAAATGCCAAGTATTTACAATTGATAAGCTTTCATCTTAAATCTTAGATCAGGGGAGAATGCTTAAATGATTTCAGAACTGAATTTCTGATTTTTTTTTTTTGATTTTTATATTTCACTTTATTTTTATAATCTAATAAAAGATGTTTTAATTATTTTTTTCATTTTTTTTAAGGTAGGCATTATATTTATTTATTTTTTTAAACTAAACTTTCTCACATTAGATTTTACAATAATACCTGTCTGTCCTTAACAATCAGCTGAAGAGTTAAAAGCCTCTGATTCTCCAATGGTATGGCTTCTCTTAAACATTTAATCTCATCACTTAGTACCAAATCCACAGTTCACCAATGAACAATGACTACTTGAAGTGAAGTGAAGTCCTGTCCGACTCTTTGAGACCCCATGGATTGTAGCCTACCAGGCTCCTCCGTCTATGGGATTTTCAAGGCAAGAAAACTGCAGTGGGGTGCCATTTCCTTCTGCAGGGGATCTTCCTGACCCAGGGATTGAACCCGGGTCTCCCACATAGTATGCATACGCTTTACCGTCTGAGCCACCAGGGAAGAAGCCCACTACTTAGAACACCTTTAAAATTCTGTTACATCACTCTATATACTATGGTGCCCCCCAAGCAGACCACAAATGTGTAAACTAACTTGAAATATTTCACATGACCTCTACTGCTGCTGCTGCTGCTGCTGCTAAGTCGCTTCAGTCGTGTCCGACTCTGTGCGACCCCAGAGATGGCAGCCCACCAGGCTCTCCCATCCCTGGGATTCTCCAGGCAAGAACACTGGAGTGGGTTGCCATTTCCTTCTCCAGTGCATGAAAGTGAAAAGTGAAAGTGAAAGCACTCAGTCGTGTCCAACTCTGTGCAACCCCTAGTCAGCTACAAATATCAAACGGCATTTCCCTTCTTTTCATTTCTTTTTACTTTCTTTNGCTCTCCCATCCCTGGGATTCTCCAGGCAAGAACACTGGAGTGGGTTGCCATTTCCTTCTCCAGTGCATGAAAGTGAAAAGTGAAAGTGAAAGCACTCAGTCGTGTCCAACTCTGTGCAACCCCTAGTCAGCTACAAATATCAAACGGCATTTCCCTTCTTTTCATTTCTTTTTACTTTCTTTTTCTGGCCTTTATTTTGGCATTCCATTTTCCTTATGTTTTAATTTTATAATTATACAAATAATACAAAGACTATATGTTGTAAGAATTCAAGTGATACAGAAATTATATACAGTATGAATGTTTCCCTTTAGCCAGCTCCTCCCATTCCAACATGATCATGGTTGACCATTAAATTCATAGCCTTCCAATTCTTTTTAATGCTTTAATATTTTCATAAGAATATATTCTTATCTAAGAGGATATAGGGTTATTTATATTAGTTTGTGTTTTTAAAAGTAAATGGGATCTCACTATATGTTTTACTCTGTACTTTTTTCATTTAATACCTTTAGACATAATCATGTGTCAAAGTATATAGGGCTACCTCATTCTTTCTAGTAGCTCTATAGTTTTCTACAATATGGATATTCCCATAGTGTATTGTACCACTCTCAATGGATGGTCATTTAGGCTGTTTCCAACTTTTATTTTTAGTGAATCCTTCTTTGAAAATTTTTATGCACATAGGCAGATAAGTATAAATACAGGACAGACTGCTAGAGTTGGAATTGTTGAGTCAAAGAACATATGTATCTAATCCTTTAATAAAAAATGTTTAACTTCCGTCCAAAAAGAATATTCAAATGTACACTACTCTCCAATGTCTCTGTGAGTCTCCATTTCCATGCACCAGTGCCAACACCGAAAGTTATTGATCTTTTTATCATTTACTATCAGACACTTTAAAAAATTATACCTCATTTACATTGCCTTGGTAATTAAGTAGACCAAGTATAAGTTTATATGTATTTCAGTCATATATATAGTCATATATATTTGGCTCCATCTCCTTCAAATTAGATCATTAATATATATTTGGCTCCACTCCTATAAATGTGATCATTATTTTCTTGAGTTATTGTTTTTTTATGGATTTATGTTTTGTATATTCTTAATATCAATCTTTTATCTGCTACACATGTAATAGATATTTTTCTTCAACCTTCGATTTACCCTCTGTATTTGCCTATGGTGTTTTTTTCCTGGTTCAGAAAAAAAATGTCTAATTATGTTACCAAAAGTAAACATACTATGAATGTCCCAGCTGAGTACCTAGAGAGAGTTTCTAGGCATGGTGCAGAGAAGGGAGAGCCAGGCAGAAGCTGGCAGTCCTCCTGAGTTGAGGGGACAGAGCTGAGAGTCCAGGGAAGGCAGAAGAGAACCACACAGAGAGAAAGCTCCAGGGATCTGCAGCCTGTGCTCTGGGGAGAATCCAGCTGAGCACTGATCAGTGCATGTGTGGGAGGAAACTAACTGAGGCCAAGAAAAGAACCCACCTGAAAGGTCACCGTGGACAGTCCCTAGAGCATGAGAGTCCAGGGAAGGCAGAAGAGAACCACACAGAGAGAAAGCTCCAGGGATCTGCAGCCTGTGCTCTGGGGAGAATCCAGCTGAGCACTGATCAGTGCATGTGTGGGAGGAAACTAACTGAGGCCAAGAAAAGAACCCACCTGAAAGGTCACCGTGGACAGTCCCTAGAGCCCACACAGGGCAGGCAGTGAGATCAGAAAACCTCAGAGTTCAGGAGCATTGGTTAGGATGCTAAGAAGGCGCTTACCTCAGTAATGATCCACAGGAATCAAAGTGTTTTCAAGTAACTTAGCTATGTTGCAGAACAAAGCTCAAAAAGACTTCTAGGAATACAAAAGTCTAGCAATGAATAAGGTAAAATGTGAATTGCCTGGCACTTAACAATAAATTACACAGCATTCAAAGAGGTACAATGCTTAATGAGGAGGAAATCAATCAATGAAGCCTGACCCAGAAAACAACACAGATTTTAGCACTGGTAGAACAAGACAACCCACACAGGGCAGGCAGTGAGATCAGAAAACCTCAGAGTTCAGGAGCATTGGTTAGGATGCTAAGAAGGGGCTTACCTCAGTAATGATCCACAGGAATCAAAGCGTTTCCAAGTAACTTAGCTATGTTGCAGAACAAAGCTCAAAAAGACTTCTAGGAACACAAAAGTCTAGCAATGAATAAGGTAAAATGTGAATTGCCTGGCACTTAACAATAAATTACCCAGCATTCAAAGAGGTACAATGCTTAATGAGGAGGAAATAAATCAATGAAGCCTGACCCAGAAAACAACACAGATTTTAGGACTGGTAGAACAAGACGTTGAGGCGGTTATTACAACTGTGTTCCATATGTTTGAGATCAGCTAACAACGGAATATGTTAAGTCTGAACATGTTAAGTAGAGTCATGAAAGATATTTAAGACCTAAGTAAAACTTCTAAAAATTAAGTATGAAGTAAAAATACAGTGGATGAGATTAATGGCAGATTAGATACTGCCAGCAACAACAAAAAACAGTGAACATGAAAACACAGCAATAAAAACTGCAGATTGTGAAAATAATTGGTGGTAAAAAAGGAATAGGACATCAGTGAACCTAAGACACCTTCAAGGGCTCAAAGAGACATGCAACTGGCTTACACAAAAAAGAGGAGAGGGCGAGGTAAACAACAACAGAAAAACATTAGAAAGAAAACGGCCAAGATCTTTGCAAAGTTGATGAAAACATTTACAGCTGTAGAGACCAAAGATCCACAAAAGAAATCAGATGCATAAGAAATATGAAGAAAATTACAGTAAGGCCACCATTATCAAATTTCTTAAAAGCAGTGATAAGAGAATCTTAAAAGCAGAGGAAAAAATATATTATGTACTGAGGAATAAAGGAAAGAATGACAGCAGATTTCTCAGAAGAAACAAAGCAAGCTAAAAGACAAAGTAGCAACAACTTAGAAAGTATTGAAAGAATAATACTATCAACCTAGAATTATTTCTTTGGTGAAAATATCTTTTGAAAGTTATGTACAAATGTGAAAGTTGTACCATAAAGATAGCTGAGCACCGAAGAATTGATGCTTTCAAATTGGGGTGCTGAAGAAGACTCCTGAAAGTCCCCTGGACTGCAAGGAGATCAAACCAGTCAATTCTAAAGGAAATCGACTCATCAGAAGGACTGATGTTGAAACTGAAGCTCTGATACTTTGACCACCTGATGAGAAGAGCTGACTCATTGGAAAAGACCCTGATGCTGGGAAACATTGAAAGCAAAAGAAGCAGGCAGCAGAGGATGAGATGGTTAGATACCATCATCAGCTCAAGGGACATTAATTTCAACAACTCCAGGAGACAGTGAAGGACAGAGGAGCCTGTTGTGCTGGAGTGCATGGGGTCTCAAAGAGTCGGACATGACTTAGCTATCGAACAACAACAAATATTAATAATTAGACTTATAGAATTAATTGGTACAAGGCAATGGCACCCCACTCCAGCACTCTTGCCTGGAAAACCCCATGGGCAGAGGAGCCTGGTGGGCTGCAGTCCATGGGGTTGCTACGAGTCAGACATGACTGAGCGACTTCACTTTCACTTTTCACTTTCCTGCATTGGAGAAGGAAATGGCAACCCACTCCAGTGTTCTTGCCTGGAGAATCCCAGGGACGGGGGAGCCTTGTGGGCAGCAGCAGCAGCAGCATAGGATTTTTAAAGCTTTTTTGAAAAGGTTATTCAAGGTGTTCTAAGTTTTAAGGATTGGATCCTGATTTGAAAGCAAAATTAGTAGGAACACCAAGATAGAAGTAGCTTCTATCCTATTATTAAATAAAGCTATGGTGAATAAATTGTTTAAGGTTTCTATTTCTTCCCAAGACAACAGACCCCCAGTGCTGCAAATATTGTGACGTTTAAATCACACAGTCATATTTAGGTGTTGTTCAGTGTAACAGTTGCCAGATAACACTGACTGTTATGGAATTAAATGGAATTAGATCATTAGTGTGTATCTAATCAGAACAACTAATACACAACAACTAAATTGAGATAAGATGGGCCAACTAAAGCCAACTATGAGGAAAATAAACATGAAGTTGTAAGTTTTTTTCACTTATCTGATACACTTTCCTTTTATTTCAAAGTGAATGACTTTATAGCAACAGCCCATATGCACATTCAATTAATTATCTGAGTTTCAGGGAATTTGAAATTAATTTAAAACTGTGATGAATGGACTTATTAATTATGGGAGGTATCATGACAGGCAAGTAACTAACTGGAATGTCAGAGATTGGGGCACCTGGATTTCAAACCTTTCAATCACAAGTCCTTTCCAAAGACACAACTGCAGGTGTACTAGGAAACCCACCTGAGGCTTGCTTTTGCTTTCTATGGGCTCCACAGCCAAGCAAGTTGGAAGGAGGCATCCTGATGGATGTAAAGGAAGCATGTCATGTGGTCGCTAGTCTCTTCTCCACGTGGGACCACACCTGCTTAAACATCCCGGAGTTCCCTGGACATGGTAAGCTATCAGCTCTCTCTGCCAACACCCGTCTTGGGCAAGGTGCCCATACTCCTCCAGAACCTTGTTTCTCTGTTGTAAGTCACAGGAACCTCTACCACTTGATTTCCCAAGATGGTCAATGGGAAGAAATCGGGGGTGGGGGGAATGACTGTAGGGAAAAAAATGCTAAAAATTTTAAGTGTATCTAACAAAGGAGACACAAAGGAAAAGGAGCAGCTTGGAGACTAAAAACTTAGAACTGGCTGGTATGCATGCATTTACACTCTTCAGTAATAACCTTTCATTAGTTTAGGGCATTTAATAGTGCAGATTTAATAAGATAAACAAAGTCTTACGGCTCTGAAATGGGAAAAGGCAAATATTCACACCTATTTCCACATTTCAGTGGGCTCTATTATTACATTTGCAGTGATGCAGCAATAAAATTAGAACATCAAACCCTGCACCTTTGTCTTCACTCTAGAAACTGATTAATGTCAAAATGTCACATCCTTTTCACTGTCAATAAACAGAGACTAGCAGCTGTTAATTCTCTGAAGGGCTTTAATAGCATAGAAGAAACTGAATTAATTGATACCTTCTTAATCAGTTGGATTTTCAAGGGTTCAGTTTTTTAAAGAAGGTTATATAATCTTAAAGACTGAGAAAAAAAGCAAAGGAAATTATTTATATAACAGTTTCTACATAGGAAGAATCTACTATACCCTGAAATGTACAGCTGGGAGGAAAGGGGAGATGGTTTGATGCTTTTTGTCAGTCACATTTCTGAGCTTCTCATCTGTTTTGTTCCTGGGATGAAGTCTTTATGGCCTGTATCTTTAAAGCATCATGATGCCAAATTACAAGACTCAGATCTGCTCCAATCCACTCTGAGGGACAACTTTGAAATAAAATTAGAAATGGCACACTAATCCTTGGCTTTTTATTATAATTTTATTTTATTTTTAAGTAGCACTTACATTATAACAAAATGCCCCTTGTGTCTGCTAGACTCCCATATAAATGAAGTGGAAATTAGATACACAAGCCTGCAGACTACATTCAATCATGGAAAACCTTCATTCTTGTGTAAATTAAAATGATCCTCTGCACAGATGCAAAAGAACTCATCCAAGTAAAAACATTTACATGTAATTTACAGAATGCTTTCTCCCTTGGAAGCAATTGCTTCCCCCAGCATCATAAAAACCTACATTTTAAATGTTGACTAATGCTCAAAGACACTGCACCAAGCTAATAAACTGTAGAAAATGAAAGAGATCCAAATGGGAAAATGTAAAATAACCATATATTTTGATCTTCTCAGGAAATGTTTATCTGACTGTAATTTTAGGTACTGTATTAAACAAATTACTTCACTGATAATTAGTTGTCTTCTCAATTTTGTTTTCTAATAATAGGGCAAAGTGTATATACAAGATCTCGATCTTTGGTTTTCTTCTATTTTTTTAAAATTGGAGTATAATTGCTTTATAATATTGTGTTAGTTTCTGCTGTACAACAGGAATCAGCCATATGTATACATAGATCCCTACCCTCCTGAATCTCCCACCCACCTTCCTATCCCATCCTTCTAGGTCACCACAGAGCGCCGAGCTGAGCTCTCTGTGCTCTACCGTAGCTTCCCACTAGCTATCTATTTTACACATGGTAGTGTATATATCAGAGAAGGCAATGGCACCCCACTCCAGTACTCTTGCCTGGAAAATCCCATGGACGGAGGAGCCTGGGAGGCTGCAGTCCATGGGGTCACTAAGAGTCAGGCATGACTGAGCGACTTCACTTTCACTTTTCTCTTTCATGCATTGGCGAAGAAAATGGCAACCCACTCCAGTGTTCTTGCCCGGAGAATCCCAGGGACAGAGGAACCTGGTGGGCTGCTGTCTATGGGGTTGCACAGAGTTGGACATGACTGAAGCGACTTAGCAGCAGCAGTGTATATATATCAGCGCTCTATCTTTAAATGTGGATGTTCGAATTCTACGAAAAGTTTTTATCGTCAACATCTTTCTTAACCCTCAGCCTGGCAGGTCCACAATAATGGCTTCCTTGACATTAAATGGTCTGGTTTGCTGAGTAAGTGCTGTGTTAACAGAATGAGTGACTTTGCCCAGTGTCACTCAACGATAACCACCGCCACAGGTCGTCTAGGAGATGGTTACCTAGACTCAGAGCACGTACTGGACTGCTCACTGCTGTTTTTCCCCTCCCTTGCTTACTGCTTATAACCAACACAGTTCCTAAAGGGACGTTTTTTTTTTTTGGCTGGGGCCAGCCACTTCATCTCCCACTTCCTTATTTTCCTCATTTCTAAAATAAGGGTAACAAATAGTTATTTGGGGGTGGGATGGTAACAAGAAACATGATAACCTCTAGCTCAGGGCCAAGGAAAATGCTGAGTAATAAAAGGGGATAGAGAGTGGGACAGTTTATCCCAAGCTTGAGTGAAGAAATCCACTGCAACTGAGACAGAAATTTAGCCTTGGGGCTTTTGGCAGCTGAAGTAAAAACGGAAATAGGATGCATTAAAGAGCTCTCATTATTTTATTAACAGAAGCATTTCCTTTCATCAGAAGAACTCTCTGCATTGATGACCTAGCTCTTTCGAGGATTTTCTCCTGATTTCTATGGAGCAGTGACCAGCATTACTGGTGGTATGAAATCCTCCAGACCAGCTCTTTGAAATGCAGAGGAATTCTTTGTGTGTTCTTTTCTCAGACCAACGCCAAGGGCATCATGTTAAATCTGGAGCTCTGTGAAGACCTGGCTGTGGGAAGCTGGAGTTACACATTCCAAGTATATAACTTTCTAGCGGCCAGACTGGATGAAACCGACAAATTTCTGAGGAGCAGATGTTTGGCGGGTCCCTGGGGCTGCTACTCTCTGCTAGGATTTGATGGGAGCAGGCATTTCTGAATTGAGATGCAGAGCACAGCCAGCAGCTATTGTGTGTTGCTGCAGGAAAGGAGCTCAGGTGGGTTAGGTCTCTGACAAGCGGGAGTCAAGGCTGATGCTTTACTCTGAGTATGAGTTGCTGAAGGGTCACCTCCACTGTGTGGAGGCACGTGGGCAGATGACAGGTAGGGCAGCAGCTTTGGACTTCTAATGCTCTGGGATGCTGTATTGTGTCCCCCAGAAAGATGGGACAAGGCCACTGAAGACCATGAGGATTCGATGTACCATTTACCTATTTCTGCCCCAGGGAGCCTTGATGTGGGCCTTGTAGAAAGCTGAATTTTGCCCAGGAAACAGAGCATCTAAATGAACCCACAGGAGTGACTTAGTCCGTTATCCCACCCCCGACCCAGATAATGAAATGCCTTGCCTTGCTGGGCTACTTATCACTCTTCCTCTGAATGCTAAGAGCTCCTGCCAAAAACAAAGATCTCGGTTTCCCCATAATTGCTACTGAGCTGTCATTTCTGAGAAGAACTAAGCAATGGATTCTGTTGTGTGTTACAGCCTCTCCTGGGCTGTGATGGTACGATGGGGTGATCCAAATGGAAGAAGGTGTTTATCATCCTATTTGCTAGAGCAGGTGGATATCTGACTTGGTTCACCTAAAACCTGTGTCAAACTGCTTGAGGAAATGTTTAAAAAAAAGGAGCTTAAATCCAGCTCAGTGTCCAATGTATTCAGGCCTGCAAATAAAGACCCTTGCTGAAGGAAGAAACCTTTGACAATGAGAAGGATGTGAAGTTAAGAGTTCTTAAAATCAGAAATATTTCTTCAGAAATCGAGAATAATTACACCAAGAATTGAACCAACATTTTGATTCCTCCACAAGAACTTGCTTCAAAAAGGTACCAGTTTAACTGATGGTAAGGATGTAAGATGTTAAGTCTCAGTGGCAGGAAAGAGATGCTAAGGAGAAAGCAGGTGGCATGTGGGGGAGGAGATACAGGTATACCACAGAACAGCCCAGCCCGAGGGAGCAGGCTTCCTAAGTGGGATTATCTGAGGCGTTCAAAGAAAACCTCCAGCCCAAAGCCACATTCTCTACAGATTTTGAAAATCCGTTTACAAAGCAATTCTTTCGACTAAGTTTCATCCTCTTTCTGACCTATTATATTAAAATGCTTAGGGAAGGCACAGTATATTAAGTCTCTACCATCTCAGTGTGAATGAGTTTGTCAGAAGCTTTCACCCAGTACAACAGAAGTCTGGAAGAATAGAAGGGAGCAGAGCGTGCTTGTGCATGTGTGTGGGGGCAGGGAGGGAGGGAGAGACAGAGACAGGGAGAGACATGCAGAGATGAGCATAGACAGAGAGAGGGAGAAACAGAAACAGGGAGAGGCAGAGGCTTGTACATGCAGGAGAAGAAAACATGTAGGGAATAAATGTAAAGAGACAGACACTGGGACCTGACCTATGTAGACAGCCTTGGACTGGTCACCTGACATCTCAGAATCTCAGCTCCCTCCAGAAAAGGCAGGAACAAAAATGTTTCCTTGTCAGTCCAAACTTTACGGGATTTTTGTCAAGCCTAAAGCAAATAACACATGTAAAGCACTTGGTCCGTAATAGACATGAGATGGTTGGATGGCATCACCGACTCAATGGACATGAGTTTGAGTCAACTCCGGGAGCTGGTGATGGACAGGGAGGCCTGGTATGCTGCAGTCCATGGGGTCACAAGAGTCAGGCACAACTGAGTGACTGAGCTGAACTGAGACATTCTATAAGCATTTATTTTATTACTCATGTTAGTTTCCTACTTTATCATTTTGCCTAAGAGCTGCCCTAGGAAGAAGCAGAAGGAGAAAGGCAGTAAGGAGTAGCCAGACAAACCTAAGATGAGAGGAATCTCTGTGCTTCTTCCCATCAACTCCTGTATGTGCACAAGGCAAGTAACTACTTGTATACGTCCAGCACCATGGGTTAGAACGAGCTAATTTATATTTACATACAATGTTCCATCGGGGAGTCACAATCCATTTGGTTTCTAGGAGAACATGCTTATCTGCACACCATTATTCTTTAAACATTAACTGAGAGCTCGCTGGTAAATGGTCCTTTAGGACAGGCTTTCAAAAACAATCTCCTATTGCTTTTCGTGCACTGTTTTCCAAAGCCTCTGTTAATAACCTCATTTCGATCAGATCTCTTAGTACAAATGAACCTCCCATCAAAACTCTAAGGGCAACCCATGATATTATCTTTGCCAATTGAAATTCTCAAGGTGAAATACATATGTGCTATAATTGGCACCTTTGAAACATCATTTTCCCATGGAAAGCTTTTAGAGTTGCTGCCAGCAAATGCAGCCTGGCAGGTCCAGAAAGGTGAGGTCTGAGTATGAATGCTTCATTACCAGCAGGGTTTTACCCAGGTGACAGAGTTTCAGCTATCTGTCAATCATGCCCATGTCTGGCCTCACGGAACTCGAAAGGCACTAAGCTCGAGGCATCATCTTGTTCAGATAAATAATTACTCTAGCTGAGCCATTTCATGGAAAAGCAAAATTCTGTATCCATACTGCTCACCCAGGAGCGCTGGTGAAATTCACAGCTTCTTTAGCACAGCATGGAGAGCAGAGCAGTACACATGGTGAAGCGCTAAGGAGTGCTAAGAGTCCCAATTTCAAATACAGGTAATGGTTGGACGTATCCTTTGTTGATCTGCAAGTCCTTTAATTTCAGGCACAGGAAAGTGACTTTCTCTTTGTGGCGGATGTCATAGCAAAGATTCAGGACCCGAGCCCTTCCTTAAAATAATTCCCTTCCAAAATATTGACTTTTGTGAGTCAAATCCTAAGTTGGATAGTTGGGTCTCACTTATACTGTATATAATAAAAATATAAAAATTAATCACACTCTTATTAGGGTTCTCCAGAGATTTATCAAATAGAACCAACTGTTTTAATATATGTAGTGAGACAGACTGTATACTGTCACCTTGCTTATTTAAATTATGCAGAGTACATCGTGTGAAATGCCAGGCTGGATAGAGCACAAGCTGAAATCAAGATTGCTGGGAGAAATATCAGTAACCTCAGATATGCAGATGACATAAGGCAGAAAGTGAAGAGGAACTAAAGAGCCTCTTGATAAAGGTGAAAGAGGAGGGTGAAAAAGCTGGCTTAATAGTCAACATTCAAAAAACTAAAATCATGGCATTCAGTCCCATCACTTCATGGCAAATAGATGGGGAAATAATGCAAACAGTGACAGACTTTATTTTCTTGGACTCCAAAATCACTGTAGATGGTGACTGCAGCCATGAAATTAAAAGATGCTTCCTCCTTGGAAGAAAAGCTAGGACAAACCTAGACAGCATATTAAAAAGCAGAGGCATTACTTTGCCAACAAATGTCAGTCTAGTCAAAACAGTGGTCTTTCCAGTAGTCATGTATGGATGTGAGAGTTGGACCATAAAGAAGACTGAGCACTGAAGAACTGATGCCTTCTAACTGGGGTGTTGGAGAAGACTCTTGAGAGTCCCTTGGACTGCAAGGAGATCTAAGCAGTCGATCCTAAAGGAAATCAATCCTGAAGATTTATTGGAAGGACTGATGCTGAAGCTGAAACTCCAATACTTTGGCCACCTGATGCAAAGAGCTGACTCATTAGTAAAGACCCTGATGCTGGGAAAGACTGAAGGCAGGAGAAGGGGACAACAGAGGATGACATGGTTGTTCGGCATCACTGATTCTATGGACGTGAGTTTGAGCAAACTCTGGGTGATACTGAAGGACAGGGAAGCCTGGCCTGCTGCAGTCTGTGGAATCATAAAGAGTTGGACACAACTGAGCAACTGCAGAACAACAAGAAAGAGACACAGGCAGACAGTGACAGAGATTGAGATTTTGAAACTTATGTTAAGCCATAAGCTTCTGTTATTTTAAAGGTTGGCAACTCTGGAATCTGTAGGAGAGACTGTCAGGCAGGAAATGAGAGAAAAGTTAATGTTGCAATCTTGAGTCCAAAAGCAGTCTTTGGGGATTTCCCTGGTGGTCCAGTGGTTAAGGATCCATCTTGCAATGCATGGAACTTGGGTTAGATCCTAGTCTGGGAACTAAGATTTCACACACCGAAGGGCAAGAAGTCTGAGTGACACAGCTAGAAATACACGCACCGAAATGAGAGATCTTGTATGAGGCAAAGAAGATCCTGTATTCCATAGTTAGGACCTGATGCACCCAAGTAAATGTATATATCTGTATACACACACACACACACATATACAGTCTGTGGGAAGAATTCTTTCTCAAGGGATTTTAGTCTTTTCTCTCAAAGCCTTCAACTGATTGCTGACTGCATGAGGCCCAATCATATTATGGAAGGCAATCTGCTTTACTTAAAATCTATTGATTTAAATGCTAATCCTATCTAAAAAATATCTTCACAGCAACATCTAGATAGTTATTTAATGAAACACCAAAGCCAAACCAAGTTGGCACATCAAATTATTCATCACACTTGTTAAAACAAAGGTGTCCAATCCATTTTGACACTATATTTCTGTCTTTCGATATATAGTCACCTGTGCCTTCATGCTTGAGTGCAAGCCTGATAATTTGAAGCTGATATCTCTGTTGTAGTTGAATTAATGAGTTTATCATGTATTATACATAATTATGGCAAAATATACAAGAATCAGAGAAGGCAATGGCACCTCACTCCAGTACTCTTGCCTGGAAAATCCCATGGACGGAGGAGCCTGGTAGGCTGCAGTCCATGGGGTCACTAAGAGTCAGACACGACTGAGCGACTTCACTCTCTCTTTGTACTTCATGCACTGGAGAAGGAAATGGCAACCCACTCCACAGTGTTCTTGCCTGGAGAATCCCAGGGGCGGGGGAGCCTGGTGGGCTGCCATCTACAGTTCTACAGTTGAACCTTGAACAATATGGGGTTGTGGCACCAACTCTCTCACAGTCATGTCCTCAATATATATGATCCCTCATCTCCAGATTCAGCCAGTGACGGACTGTATAGTACTGTAGAGCATGTTTTTATTGAAAAAAAAAATCCATGTTCAAGTAGACCTGCACAGTTCAAACTCATGTCATTTAAAGATCAACTGTAATATTATCAGGCACAGGTGATATATATCACAGGTGATATATATCAGAAAGACAGAAACATAGTGTCAAAATGGATTGGACACATTTGTTTTAACAAGTGTGATGAATAATTTGATGTGCCAACTTGGTTTGGCTTTGGTGTTTCATTAAATAACTACAGGCTGAGACAGTAAAGAATCTGCCTGCAATGCAAGAGACCCGGGATCTAACCCTGGGTCAGGAAGATCCCCTAAGAAGGAAATGGCAACCCACTCCAGTATTCCTGCTTGGAGAATCCCATGGTCAAAGTTGTCTAGTGGGCCCCAGTCCATGAGGTCACAAAGAGTCAGACATGACCGAGTGACTAACACACACGAAATATTATTAGGCTCATACTATCTAAAGAATACCTTCATAGCAACATCTAGAAGACTATGTAACCAAGCAACTCGGTACCATAGCCAAGCCAAGTTAGCACATCAAATTAATCACTACACTTGTTAAAACAAATGTGCCCAGTGTTCTAGGCACTGTGTACTAGGAATTTGCTTGTATTATCTTCTTTAATTCTCATGAAAGAATGAAAATGAAGTCGCTCAATCATGTCTGACTCTTTGCAAATCCATGGACTGTAGCCGATCACGCTCCTCCATCCACAGGTACTGGAGTGGGTTGCCACTTCCTTCTCCAGAGGATCTTCCCAACCCAGGGATCAAACCCAGGTCTCCTGCATTGTGGGCAGATGCTTTACAGTCTGAGCCACCAGGGAAGTCAATCCTCATGACAACTCTATAAAATAGAGTCTATTAATATCCTTACTAGTGAATTTGAAAAATAACTAATACATAAATAATCCCTGGGTCTGGAAGATCCCCAGGAGTAGGAAGTGGCAACCTACTCCAGGATTTTGCCTGAAAAACTCCATGGACAGAGGAGCTGGCAGTTTATAGTTGATGGGCTTGCGAAGAGTCAGGGATGACTGATTCCCTGAGAACGAAACACGTGTGTGTGTGTGTGTGTGTGTGTGTGTGTGTGTGTGTGTGGAGGGGCAGGTAGAATTCAAGAATTGCCCAATGTCTCAGTATTAAGTGATGGGTCTATATCCAAATGGAGCCTGTCTGTCTCCAAAATGCAGACTCCTAACCACTGAACTCCAGTGTCTGCCAAAGTTCCTTTCCAAACAATGATTGATGGCTAGGTCAGCTAACTTTAATACAATGATCTCATCATTGTGATTGATCTTTGCAAAGTCACTGACAGGGACAATGTTTGGCTGAAACAGATGCTTGATCACCCTTGATTGCTTACTCCAAACATTCTATTTTCTAACAGTGGTAGTAGAAATAAAATAAAAACCGGCCCCCCAAAAGTTTTAAGTAGCCTAGCTCCAAATGAAGACATCACTCTCCTCCACCAGATCAAAAAGTTTTTTTCTTTAGAACAAAGCAGTGTTTTTGTACTCTGACAATGCAACATGAAGCATACTGAAGGTAATAGAATTTATTTTCTTTTGTTTTCTCTTGAGTCTTGAATTAGTCAATACAGAGTAACAAAAAGATGTATGTTAAATCCAAGGTGTGGTTCACCAGAGACTGTCAGCCCTTAGTGAGCCAAGAGTCACAGAATGTCTGTGAAAATACAGATTCCTGGGCTTTGTCCCCCGAGTCTGATCATTTGCCTAGGCTGAGGCGCTGGCAATTTTCAGGGAGTGCGTCTCACATATTCACTGGCACATTTCTGCAAACTGCTAACTAGAAGCTTTTGTTGCTATTACTCAGTTGCTCAGTCACGTCCAATTCTTTGTGACCTCATAAACTGCAGCACACCAGGCTTCCCTGTCCTTCACTATCTCCTGGAGTTTGCTTAAACTCATGTACATTGAGTCGATGATACAATCTGACCATCTCATCCTCTGTCACCACTTTCTTCTCTTGTCCTCAATCTTTCCCAGCATCAGGGTCTTTACTAACGAGTCCTCTTCAGGTCAGGTGGCCAAAGTATTGGAGCTTCAGCTTCAGCATCAGTCCTTCTAGTGAATATTCAGGACTGATTTCCTTTACGTTTGACTGGTTTGATCTCCTTGCTGTCCAAGGGACTCCCAAGAGTCTTCTCTAGTACCACAGTTCGAAGGCATCAGTTCTTTGGTGCTCAGCCTTTTTTTTTTTCCAGCTCTCATATCCATACCTGACTACTGGAAAAAACCATAACTTTGACTATACAGACCTTTGTCAGCAACGTATGTCTCTGCTTTTTAATATGGGGTCTAGGTTTGCCATAGCTTTTCTTCCAAGGAGCAAACATCCTTTAATTTCATGCTGCAGTCACCATCTGCAGTGATTTTGGAGCCCAAGGAAATAAAGTCTGTCACTGTTTGCATTGTTTCCCCATCTATTTGCTATGAAGTGATGGGGCCAGATGGCATGATCTGAGTTTTTTGAATATTGAGTTTTAGTGACTGGTTACTCCAAAACAAAACTTACCAAGGAGTGAGAAACTCTAAGGATTCAGAGCCCTCTTGGTTCCTCATATCTCCTCTCCCAGGACAGGAAGCATAATTTGCAGGGCTCAGTGCAAAATGAAAATGCAGGACCCCTTGTTCAAAAGTTACCAAGAATTTCAAGATGGCGACAGTATGGTATCGCAAGTCCCCTACACATGAATCTTCAAGTTGCAAACTTTCAAAGATGTGAACATGTATTCACATGACCAATTGTGTAAGTTAGTTCATGTGCTTGGTGTACATTGTCACAAGAATGCATCCTCTAAAAGTGGTTGTGCTTTTGCATACTTTACAGTATTGTATAGAGTAGAGTAGTAAGGAATCTTTATTTCAAGTCCAGGATGTCTGGAAGCAAGTGTAAAGACAGCTGTATATAGCCAATTGTGTTAGTTGAGTACCTAGGCTAACTTTGTTGGACTTATGAACAACTTGGATTTACAAACACACTCTCAGAACAGAGCTCATTTGTATGTAGGGAACTTATTGTGTTCAACAGAGCATGGGGTCCCTCTGAGTGTGGAGTCATGTGCAACTGTACAAGTTGAATGCCCATGATGGCCTTATTTCCCCTGTGTATTCTGGGGTTTATGAGACTCAGATGACAAGAGAATGCAAGAGAAGAAGGATGAGAACAATGGAAGGAAAAATTTCAATGTAGCTGTTGACACTTATGGGCAGGCTGAACTTGAATGTATATAACAGATGTTTGGAGGTATGAAGAAGGTCAGACAGTAAGAGATTTAAGTGAGGCCACTATTAGGCCACTTCCCTGATAGTGTGGGTCACTGTACTATTTCTGGTGACTTAGGACTCACTGCCATCCTCATCACATAATTCATACTTTAAAAATATGTCATTTGGTTTTGGAAAGAAATAGTGCATGTAACTCAAATCAGAATAAATCCGACAAGCATAAAATTACTGGTAAAATTTGAGAGATTCCTTGGGGGAATTCTTACATTATAATTTATTATTATCTTAAATAAAGAGGTTTGAAAATTCAACTTCTAAACACAAATGCAAATTTGAAAAGGTAAGTGAATGACCAATAGATGGTTAAAAAAGAGCAACATGGGAAAAATAGGACACAATTAAGGGAATTCATCTGTTACTATTTGGGCCTTTTCTCAGAATGGTGTGACACAGGCTTCCCAGAAAACTCTAAACACAGCTTAACATAATCTTCAGTTCTTCTTCAAAGTCTTACCCAAATCCCACAGACTTTATGAATCTGTCATTATAAATAAGTACAATCACAAAGGATCACTGAAATTAAAGTAAAACCAAATGCTGATATTACAAAATTTATTTTTGAGAAAAGTCCAAATGTTCATGCTGGCCTCTCCCACCCCTGAAACACTCTTGTTCACCATCTTCAAAAGGACTATTAATGCTGTGAGTTCTGATGCTGAAAGCACAGAGCACCTCTTTACAGATAAACTTTCTCTCAGTAAACACTTCTGCATCTTCCTTTACTGTCCAAATGAAGATATAATGGCTTTCTTCCACTGCTAACTTCACAATGAACATCCAGCCAAACGCCCAGATCATGCCGCCAGCTGTCTGGATAGAGAGCCATCCTGAGCAAACACACTGAGAGCACCATTTCCCACACAACAACATGCTTTTCAGTCCTAGCACAAAAGCTTCAATTTAATGTGGGCTGTAAAGCCAGCCTGACAATAAATACAAGAAAAGGTCATTTTAGATTGAACACAGCTTTTCAATAATAGGAATTATCTGATGCAACACATGGGCATGTTCTTCTCTTACCCATGAGAGCTGGAGACATTTTAGATCAATAACGGCATGAAGAAATCTAAGATCTAATATGATGTGGGGAAAGACCTTCAGAGTGAGGTGTGTAATATTTGGACAAGGACTAAACTCTGAAGCCATGATTAGGGTAAGGAAGGCAAATCAGAAAGCCATTTTTCTCACACTTGAAAGTTTTTACTTATGTTTAGCAATATCTGAAGTTTTCTGAGCAGTTTAACAAGTATCACATCATACTCACTAAGAGCAGACAGGAGCTGAGATATAGTTTCACTATATATGTGGTACAGTTTTAAAAGATGTAGTAATCTTTGCTGACATGTTTCCCAGAGGCATGTAATATTATGAAACAATTTACATGAGATTAATCATGTCCAGACTCTTTGCAATCCCATGGACTGCAGCCCACCAGGCTCCTCTATCCATGGAAATTTCCAGATAAGAATAATGGATTGGATTGCCATTTCCTCCTCCAGGGGATCTTCCCAACCCAGAGATTGAACCTGAGTCTTCTGCACCTCCTGCATTGCAAGCGGATTCTTTACCAATGAGCCAACAACTCAGTGAACTTAATTCTATCTTTCTTCTATATAAACCTACCACTAATTGGGGGTTTTTGAAATAACATTGGTGATGCACCATAAAATACATCCTAGCTTTTCAAATGGAGTAGGAAATGGCAACCCACTCCAGTATTCTTGACTGGAAAATTCCATGGACTGAGGAGCCTGGTGAGCTACAGTCAATGGGGTCACAGAGTCGGACATAAAGATGTATAGGACATTAAAAGAATTTGCGTGGAAACTGTCCTAGCTACTTAACGAAGAAGTAAAGACAAATCTGATAAAAGAAAGTATAGACTTTTAATTACAAGAAAAGTAACCCAAGTAAAGAAGCTAGTCAATATTTAAACTCAAATACTTTAAAATTTCTCTAGTTATATATATTTTAAAAAGTTATAAAATTAGGACCATTTAAAAGAAAAATATTATACTCTTAATGAGTAATTCTAATCATAAGAAAAAATAAGTACTCATCTACTTAAAGCTATGGTTTTTCCATTAGTCATGTATCTATTGGGTGCAATCTCAAAAACGACAGAATGATCTCTGCTCATTTCCAAGGCAAACCATTCAGTATCACAGTAATCCAAGTCTATGCCCCAACCAGTAATGCTGAAGAAACTGAACGGTTCTATGAAGACCTACAAGACCTTCTAGAACTAACACCCCCCGAAAAGATGTCCTTTTCATTATAGGGGACTGGAATGCAAAAGTAGGAAGTCAAGAGATACCTGGAGTAACAGGCAAATTTCGCCTTGGAGTACAGAATGAAACAGGGCAAAAGCTAACAGAGTTTTGCCAAAGGAAAGCACTGGTCATAGCAAACACCCTCTTCCAACAACACAAGAGAAAACTCTACACATGGACATCACCAGATGGTCAATACCGAAATCAAACTGATTACATTCTTTGCAGCCAAAGATGGAGAAGCTCTATACAGGCAGCAAAAACAAGACCAGGAGTTGACTGTGGCTCAGATCATGAATTCCTTCTTGCCAAATTCAGACTTAAGTTGAAAAAAGTAGGGATAACCACTAGACCATTCAGGCAGGCTAAATCAAATCCTTTACGATTATACAGCGGGAGTGACAAATAGATTCAAAGAATTAGATCTGATAGACAGAGTGCCTGAAGAATTGTAGACAGACGTTCGTGACACTCTACAGGAGGCAGTGATCAAAAACATCCTCAAGAAAAAGAAATGTAGAAAGGCAAAATGGTATCTGAGAAGGTCTTATAAATAGCTGAGAAAAGAAGAGAAGTGAAAGGCAAAGGAGAAATGTAAAAATATACCCATCTGAATGTAGAGTTCCAGAGAATAGTAAGGAGAGATAAGAAGCCTTCCTCAGTGATCAATGCAAAGAAATAGAGGGAAATAATAGAATGGGAAAGAAGAGAGAATTTCTTCAAGAAAATCAGAGATACTAAGTGAACATTCATGCACAAATGGGCATAATAAAGGACAGAAATGGTATGGACCTAACAGAAGCAGAAGATAATAATAAGTGGCAAGAATATACAGAAGAACTGTACAAAAAAGATCTTCATGACCTAGATAATCAGGGTGGTATGATCACTCACCTAGAGCCAGACATCCTGGAATGCAAAGTCAAGTGGGCCCTAGGAAGTATCACTATGAACAAAGCTAGTGGAGGTGATGGAATTCCAGTTGAGCTA
>SJYX01001825.1:64926-105712 GCA_006410675.1 Oreotragus oreotragus | reverse complement strand
GGGAATACCAGACCACCTGGCCTTCTTCCTGAGAAATCTGTATGCAGGTCAAGAAGTACCAGTTAGAACTGGACACGAAACAAAAGACTGGTTCCAAATTGGGAAAGGAGTACATCAAGGCTGTATATTGAACCCTGCTTATTTAACTTATATGCTGAGTACATCATGAGAAATGCTGGACTGGATGAAGCACAAGATGGAATCAAGATTGCCAGAAGAAATGTCAATAACTTCAGATATGCAGATGATACCACCCTTATGGCAGAAAGCAAAGAAGAACTAAAGCACTTCTTGATGAAAGTGAAAGAGGAGAGTGAAAAAGTAGGCTTAAAACTCAACATTCAGAAAACTAGGATCATAGCATCTGGTCCCATCACTTCATGGCAAATAGATGGGGAAACAGTGGAAACACTGAGAGACTATTTTTTGGGCTCCAAAATCACTGCAGATGGTGACTGCAGCCATGAAATTAAAAGACACTTGCTTCTTGGAAGAAAAGCTATGACCAAGTTAGACAGCACGTTAAAAAGCAGAGACAATACATTGCCAACAAAGGTCCATCTAGTCAAAGTTATGTTTATTCCAGTAGTCATGCATAGATATGAGAGTTGGACTGTAAAGAAAGCTGAGCACCAAAGAACTGACGTTTTTGAACTATGGTGGTGGAGAAGACTCTTGACAGTCCCTTTGACTGCAAGGAGAGCAAACCAGTCAATTCTAAAGGAAATCAGTCCTGAATATTCATTGGGAAGACCAATGCTGAAGCTGAAACTCCAATACTTTGGCCACCTAATGCAAAGAACTGACTCATTGGAAAAGACCCTGATGCTGGGAAAGATTGAAGGCGGGAGAAGAAGGGGATGACAGGATGAGATGGTTGGATGGCATCACTGAATCAATGGATATGAGTTTGAGCAAGCTCCAGGAGTTGGTGATGGACAGGGAGATCTGGTGTGCTGCAGTCTAAGGGGTCACAAAGAGTCAGACATGACTGAGCAACTGAACTGAACTATTAGTATTACTATCATATATAAACAGAAAACCTTTTTATTTCATATAGTTTAAAAGAATTTTATTTGTATGTCATAAGCTGTTGTTTATCCTCTTTGTATGAAACTTATAATTGATAACAGCATTAAAAAGATCCTAGACTATTGAAAAGTCAACTAACGATGTAGTAAATGAAAGTAGATATCACAGACAAGTTTATTCTTTCATTATGCTTTCAATAATAATTCTAATAATATTTAAAGGTACAATTATTACAGATGATGCTACTAAGCCATAGATCAGTNGAAGGCTGAGCACTGAAGAATTGATGGTTTTGAATTGTAATGCTGGAGAACACTCTTGAGGGCCCCTTGGACTGCAAGGAGATCAAATCAGTCAATCCTAAAGGAAATCAATCCTGAATATTCATTGGAAGGACTGACGCTGAAGCTGAAGCTCCGATACTTTGGCCACCTGATTTGAAGAGGACTCATTGGAAAAGACCCTCATGCTGGGAAAGATTGAGGGAAGGAAGAGAAGGGAACAACAGAAGATGAGATGGTTGGATGGCATCATCAACGCAATGGACAGGAGCTTGAGCAAACTCAGGGAGACAGTGAAGGACAGGGAACCCTGGTGTGCTGCAGTCCACACAGTGGCAAAAAGTCGGACACACCTTAGTGACTGAACAGTAACACGTCAAAAATGTTTAGACTGGGTTTGTATTAATGGTAACTTGGTCTAGGGGAAAAGTGTCTCATCTTTCTCTCCTTTTTCTAACAAAGAAAAATTATATGAACACAACAATCACACATTACCTTTATAAATGTCACAGTGGCTGGCAGATATTTCCACGACCACACCCCACTCCCAAACTATACCATCCTTGCTTTTTCAGGATTGTTTAACCTTGAAAGCAGAACGACCCAGTGGAGAAATGATGGGAAAGACTGGCTTATAAGTCTAGACGACTTTCTTCCTTCACAGTGGCCTTTATTTCTCCTTCCCTGCTCTCTCCACCCCTGTGGCCCCCTGCTCTCCATTTCCCCAGTTTCTCTGGCTCACCTTCACTTCTAACTTCTGCTCTGTTTTGATTATGTGCACTTTGGTCTTTTTATCTCATCTGAATTGCAGATTGCATTTTTTCATTCATTCAAGCTAACAAATATTTATGGACCATCGCTCTTGTGTCAGGAAGTGTCATGAATAAGGCACTGACTCTATCCTCAAGAACTTTACTATTTACTATAGGGAATATTATTAAAAAAATCCTACCACCATGTCAATATACATACATACATATATATGTGTGTGCGTGTGTATATATATATATGTATGTGTATATATATATGTGTGTATACACCAAGGATAAAACAACAAAAAGATGAAAAGGGAAAATAAAGTGTGTCTGTAACACAGTCTTGGGCATGGATGAAAATAAAGGCAGNCATATATATGTGTGTGCGTGTGTATATATATATATGTATGTGTATATATATATGTGTGTATACACCAAGGATAAAACAACAAAAAGATGAAAAGGGAAAATAAAGTGTGTCTGTAACACAGTCTTGGGCATGGATGAAAATAAAGGCAGGTCCCTCCAGAATACAAAGCTGGTATTTGCCAGGTAAGTGGGACCCTGGTGGCTCATCTATAAAAGAATCCGCTTGCCAATGCAGGAGACACAAGAGGCTCAGGTTCGATCTCTGGGTCAGGAAGATCCCCTGGAGGAGGAATGGAATTTACAATGAATGCCTAGTTTGTTTCTTCCAGGCACCACGAGTGCCACATACCCTGGGGTTTTTGTAGGTATTGTCTCGCTACGCCCATCACACTTGGGATGTAGTTCATTATCCTTGCTCAGTATGCAGGGCTATGCTGTCCAATATGGGAGCCACTAGTCAAATGAGCCACCGGGCACCTGAAAGGTGGTTTGTCTGAGTTGAGATATGTTTCAAGTATAAAATGTACACTGGATTGTAAGGCTCAATGTATTTTTTTTTAAAAAGATGCAAAATATCACATTCATGATGCCTAGGCTGATTGGAGAAGGAAATGGCAACACACTCCAGTGTTCTTGCCTGGAGAATCCCAGGGATGGTGGAGCCTGGTGGGCTGCCGCCTATAGGGTCGCCCAGAGTCGGACACGACTGAAGTGACTTAGCAGCGACTTAGCAGGCTGATTACACCAGAGAAGGCAATGGCAACCCACTCCAGTACTCTTGCCTGGAAAATCCCATGGACGAAGGAGCCTGGTAGGCTGCAGTCCATGGGGTCGCTAACAGTCGGACACGACTGAGCGACTTTACTTTCACTTTTCACTTTCTTGCATTGGAGAAGGAAATGGCAACCCACTCCAGTGTTCTTACCTGGAGAATCCCAGGGACGGGGAAGCCTGGTGGGCTGCCGTCTATGGGGTCACACAGAGTCAGACACAACTGAAGTGACTTGGCAGCAGCAGCAGTAGCAGGCTGATTACAAGCAGAAAGGATAATTATTTGGCTATATCGCATTAAATACATTAAGACATTGTTGCTGTTTAGCCGCTAAGTCATTTCTGACTCTTTTGCGAACCCGTGGACTGTAGCCTGCCAGGCTCCTCTGTCCATGGGGTTTCCCGGGCAAGTACACTGCAGTGGGTTGCCATTGCCTTCTCCAGGGGATCTTCCTGACCCAGAGACTGAACCCACTTCTCCTGCATTGGCAGGCAGATTCTTGACCACTGAACCTCCAGGAAAGTAGCACATATACACTAGTGAAGTTAACTATATCTATTTCTTTTTACTTTTTCAAATGTGACTTCTAGAAGACCTTAAATTACAGTAAGTGGCCTGCAACTGTGTTTCTTCTGGATAGAAAGTTCATCTAGATTCTCTCTGAGTGATTTGGGGACGAAGCTGTGTCCTCCCACTGAACATGTAGGTAATCATCTCCACTATACCCATCTATTCAGGACCTACTGGGATGGGAAATTCTTCTGCCTCCAACCCAATCATATGTGTTGACCCGGTATGGCTGCTCCTGGTGGCGGGACTTAGGTCTGTATTCATTTGAACACAACATTTCCCAATAAGCCTGCAGAAACTGCACAGGCTTGGAGAAATGCCTTACTAGAAAGCTGCAGGAATCTGGGCTCCAAGGCTCAAACGCTGCTCTGTGCAGCGTCTGACTATCACTCTAAGAGGGGACAGCTTTGTCTGCAAATTTGTCCCTGATTTACAGCTTTCAGAACGTGTTTTTTTTTTTTTCCTTTACAACTCACTCACATATTATCCTTAAGCAGAGGATCACGCACATTTCCCTTGCAGAAATTTCTAGGATGAAAAATGAAGTGAGCATTCCTTTTTCCTTTGTTTACTTAAATGGTCACATCCTCCTACTCAGTCCAAAGCCATCACCATCTGTTTTCTGTGATCTAATTACAAATGGAATAAGCTCTTAATTCCCCTTTCCATCATTTTAAGATCTATGGCATGAAAATGCTTCTGCAAATACTTCCAGAGTGCTTATTTTTTGTCATGTCTTTGATACAACTTATAGGGCCAAAGTTATTTGTTTGTGCAGAAATGAATTTCACTCAGAGGTGTTTACATGACAGAGACTGATAAGTGTTTTCTATCAGGCCTCTGCTTGGCTTCCCAGTTTGTTTACAGCAGTCTATCTTAGGAAACCAGGAAGAAGTGTATTTAGCAGCAAGTTAGTTTTTAAATATCATGTAAATTTCTCATTCTTTTAAAAATAACTGTCACATACTTGAGAGTCTTTTAAGTAGAATGTTGTTGGATATGTAATTTGGTTTCATATTTCCTCTGAATGACAGAGTGGTTTCTTTTTTTTTTTTTCCATCACAGTTGATCTTCACCCTTTACCATCTGGGAATTTGAACTCTATTTTTAGCCATTTCATGAGTTGCCAATTTAATGCATTTAAAGAGGGCAGAGCAGATGTCTAAAACATTGAAGGTAATTAATTAAGTCCCACGTTTTCCAGACTACACAAAAACAATTTGCCATTGCCTGTAAAATGGTGTAATTGAGTATTATAAATGTTTCCAGGCCTAGTCTTGCTATGAATTATTTACTGCATCTGTCCTAATTAAAGACCTATTGGAAGATTAATGTCTCGTAACCTGACAAAGTACTTTACTTAGTAACAAATTATCCATATAATGACCTCAAACTAAATTTATATAACCCAAGAAGCCATCTGAAAGAACTCACAAGCATGCTTCAGTAGAAGGAATTTTCTCTGCATATTTACATTCATCTTCCCAATAGTCTTTTAGCTTCTAATAATTGTAAAAATGCAAGCTTCCCAGGTGGAGCTAGTGGTAAAGAACCCACCTGCCAAAGTAGGAGACATGTAAGAGGCAACTGGACCCCTGGGTTAGGAAGATCTCCAGGAGGAGGGCATGGCAACTGACGCCAGTGTTCTTGCCTGGAGAATCCCATGGTCAGAGAAGCCTAGCGACCTACAGTCCACAGGGTCAGAAAGAGTCAGATAAACGACTAAAGTGACTTAACACACAAGCACGCAACTGTAAATAAAAATCAATCTGTTCCAAAATAAATTTCCTAGTCATTTCTAGCTTTAGTCAACATCTTGTAAAAGATATGTGATTCACATTTCCTCCAGCCTTCTTGCTGCTGCTGCTGCTGCTGCTAAGTCACTTCAGTCTACACATAATTTAAAGAATTTGCACTAAAGACAATGATATGTAAATCTGTAATAATGAAGGCACCAGCAATAATGAAGAATATTTTTACATTCTTATTCTAAGCTTGAGTTTTTAGGATGAGACTGTCCTGATTATTTTTCAGCAATATGAGGAACACCAAATATTCAGTGAACAGTATCTTCAGCTGAATGATGGGGAAATGCCCTACCAAGGCTAGATGTCAGAGGGCCCAGTGAAAGTTCAACACTGAGGTCGTTTAAGCCTAAACTTAGAAACAAACTATATGAACCAATCTTGCTTTGGCATTAGGGATCTAATGTACCTTACAGCTGTAATCTCCATGACACAATTATTTAAAAAATCTATGGCATACACGTACCTGATGGGCAATGAAAAAGAGGGCCTCTGCTGATTGCGTCTCCTGATAGCAAGTGGTTGGGAGAGGGAAGAGAACAGGTCAGCTAGGGGAAAACTTAATATTCTTTTTTTTAAAAATGCAAATCATTCCCTCCCATCAAAAATTCACTGGCCTTATCATGAGCTTCTTTAAATAGCAGTTTACAAATTATTTCTAAAGCTGAAAAAAATCTCCACACCGAGGTTCCATGGGAGATTTTTCCATAAGTCTGAAGATGTCTCTCTCTATATATGTATATTCATAGACTGATCTACTTGAGAATACAAAATATAAAAATATCATCAGAGCAAAGTAAAATTTTTTTTTAACTGAATGTGTTAAAGTATGGTTAATTGACTAAAATTTTGAGATACATATATTTTAGGAATATTTGGTAAACTCTTTTACTCTCATAAAGTCTAACAGCAATTTGTTTATAAACTATAACTCACTCTTATCAGGAAAAATATTCAGAAACCTTTTCTTATCCTAGCTTGAATTTTAGCATTTATAAAATCATTGGCCTTTAGCATTCCTTCCATATAACTCTTTTCCAATTAGAACTTCTCACACTGAAAAACAATTCAATTTCTTCTTTATATCCCTGTGTGAATTATATCCAGGCTTTCCTGCTGGCTCAGATACTAAAGAGTCTGCCTCCTATGTGGAAGACTCAGATTCGATCCCTGGGTTGGAAAGGTCCCGTGAAGAAGGGAATGGCTACCCACTTCACTGAATTATATATTTTAACAAAAATGGAGTCATAAGCTTTTATAGGAAATAAGCTCAATAGGATCAAATTGATGGAATGCTACTTAACATCTACCACCTTTTAAAATCTACAAACTATTTGGTGCTCTTTTAAGGTGCTTTTAGCTAAAGTCTACCTCATGCAGAGGTGCAAAAGTACCTCTAATTACATGTAATGGGCTTACTGATATTTTTGCCAGATGGGAGGAAGAGAACAGTGAAACTGAGTAGAAAAAAGAGACAGTTGAGTATTTTTTTCATTACATCTGTTTTCCGAGTACCTACAGTTTGCTGCAGAAATTTGGGATATAGGGAAAAGTGCAAAGAAAATAATCATAAAAACTGTTCACAGACCCAACACCAATGATAATCTCATTAGCATTCTGGCATACTATTTTTTTTTTTCTATGCACTCATTATAGAATGAAGTCTTTCCTCATGAAGTTTTACATCTTGCTGTTTTACTTTTCATTACATTGGAGGCATTTTCAGTGGTCTTCGCTTTTTAGCTGTCTAGAGAGTGATTGCTTTCATCATAACTAGATGTGGTATTCGTGTACAGCAGAGGAAATGTGTCCTTCCCATGAAATTAATTTCAGAAATGCTATTTAAGTAAACTAGTTCTAATCTACTGATTTCTGCTGAGTAGTGGACAAATTGTAAATTGATTAATAGAGAACAAATGTATGTCTGGCTGCAGGTATATACACACATACTCCTGCATTCTCAGAAGTAGTCTATTAGGAAAAAATCCCAGCTTACTAATATACACTAAAAGTATTAAAAACGTTAAAAATCACAAATCGTATAAATAAAAACCTGACTATTCTAATTTAATAGCTATTAAAGGCATAAACCTAAAAGAAATCAACTCTGAATATTCACTGGAAGGACTGATGCTGAAGCTGAAGCTACAATACTTTGGCCACCTGATGTGAAGAGCCAACTCATTGGAAAAGACCCTGATGCTGGGAAAGATTGAAGGCAGGAGGAGAAGAGGATGACAGAGGGTGAGATGGTTGGATGGCATCAGTGACTAAATGGAAATGAGTTTTCCCAAGCTCTGGGAGATGGTGAAGGACGGGGAAGCCTGGCATGCTGCAGTTCATGGGGTCTCAAAGAGCTGAACATGACAGTGACTGAACAACAACAAAAGCCATAAATTTCATTAAATATTTTAATAAAAAATTACTAGAACTCAACTGAATAAAAGTTTTAAAGTGTATCATCATATTATACCTACAATTCAAATATGCTGTGGGAAATTATTTTTATTAGAACAATAGGTTATATAGTTCTTAGAAAGAGTGAAGGCAGGAGGAGAAGGGGACAACAGAGGATGAGATGCTTAGATAGCATTACTGATTCAAAGGACATGAGTTTGAGCAAACTCTGGGAGATAGGGAAGGGCAGGGAAGCCTGGCATGCTGCAGTCCACGGGGTCACACATAGTCAGACACGATTGAGGGGCTGAAAAACAGCAGTGCTCAGAATGGACAATCAGATATTTACCTGTCTGTTTAGGACTGGCTTTGCACTCACAGTAAGTAGGTTTTGGCAAAACACAATGAGAGTCTCTTTGTCCTTCTGCCTTAGAATACTACTTAAGATAGACACTGAAGGTTCAGTCTGTAAATATCCAGAATAGTTGTCCTCAAGTGACATCCAGGTGTCCCCAAGACAAACTCGCATTCAAAAACTATCAGGAAAACATATACACAAAAAGATAATCTTTAAGGCATTCATTTACATGCTTAGTAACTCACCTAACCATGATTAAATGTCAGGTTCTACAACTATGAAACAGCTAAACTTAATGTTGCAACAGAGAGGCAAAGTCCTGCCCCCAATCCCTCCCAGCATCAGAGTCTTTTCCAATGAGTCAACTCTTCGCATGAGGTGGCCAAAGTACTGCAGTTTCAGCTTTAGCACCAGTCCTTCCAAAGAAATCCCAGGGTTGATCTCCTTCAGAATGGACTGGTTGGATCTTCTTCCAGTCCAAGGGACTCTCAAGAGTCTTCTCCAACACCACAGTTCAAAAGCATCAATTCTTCGGCGCTCAGCTTTCTTCACAGTCCAACTTTCACATCCATACATGACCACAGGAAAAACCATAGCCTTGACTAGGCGGACCTTAGTCGGCAAAGTAATGTCTCTGCTTTTGAATATACTATCCAGGTTGGTCATAACTTTTCTTCCAAGGAGTAAGCGTCTTTTAATTTCATGGCTGCAGTCACCATCTGCAGTGATTTTGGAGCCCAAAAAAATAAAGTCTGACACTGTTTCCACTGTTTCCCCATCTATTTCCCATGAAGTGATGGGACCGGATGCCATGATCTTCGTTTTCTGAATGTTGAGCTTTAAGCCAACTTTTTCGCTCTCCTCCTTCACTTTCATCAAGAGGCTTTTTAGCTCCTCCTCACTTTCTGCCATAAGGGTGGTGTCATCAGCATATCTGAGGTTATTGATATTTCTCCCGGCAATCTTGATTCCAGCTTGTGTTTCTTCCAGTCCAGCGTTTCTCATGATGTACTCTGCATATAAGTTAAATAAGCAGGGAGACAATATACAGCCTTGACGTACTCCTTTTCCTATTTGGAACCAGTCTGTTGTTCCATGTCCAGTTCTAACTGTTGCTTCCTGACCTGCATACAGATTTCTCAAGAGGCAGGTTAGGTGGTCTGGTATTCCCATCTCTTTCAGAATTTTCCACAGTTTATTGTGATCCACACAGTCAAAGGCTTTGGCATAGTCAATAAAGCAGAAATAGATGTTTTTCTGGAACTCTCTTGCTTTTTCCATGATCCAGCGGATGTTGGCAATTTGATCTCTGGTTCCTCTGCCTGTTCTAAAACCAGCTTGAACATCAGGGAGTTCACGGTTCACATATTGCTGAAGCCTGGCTTGGAGAATTTTGAGCATTACTTTACTAGCGTGTGAGATGAGTGCAATTGTGCGGTAGTTTGAGCATTCTTTGGCATTGCCTTTCTTTGGAATTGGAATGAAAACTGACCTTTTCCAGTCCTGTGGCCACTGCTGAGTTTTCCAAATTTGCTGGCATATTGAGTGCAGCACTTTCACAGCATCATCTTCCAGGATTTGAAACAGCTCAACGGGAATTCCATCACCTCCACTAGCTTTGTTCTTAGTGATGCTTTCTAAGGCCCACTTGACTTCACATTCCAAGATGTCTGGCTCTAGATTAGTGATCACATCCTCATGATTATCTGGGTCGTGAAGATCTTTTCTGTACAGTTCTTCTGTGTATTCTTGCCACCTCTTCTTAATATCTTCTGCTTCTGTTAGGTCCATACCATTTCTATCCTTTATCGAGCCCATCTTTGCATGAAATGTTCCCTTGGTATCTCCAATTCTCTTGAAGAGATCTCTAGTCTTTCCCATTCTGTTGTTTTCCTCTATCTCTTTGCATTGATTGCTGAAGAAGGCTTTCTTATCTCTTCTTGCTATTCTTTGGAACTCTGCATTCAGATGCTTATATCTTTTCTTTTCTCCTTTGCTTTTCGCCTCTCTTCTTTTCAGTGCTATTTGTAAGGCTTCTCCAGACAGCCATTTTGCTTTTTTGCATTTCTTTTCCATGGGGATGGTCTTGATCCCTGTCTCCTGTACAATGTCACGAACCTCATTCCATAGTTCATCAGGAACTCTGTCTATCAGATCTAGGCCCTTAAATCTATTTCTCACTTCCACTGTATAATCATAAGGGATTTGATTTAGGTCATACCTGAATGGTCTAGCGGTTTTCCCTACTTTCTTCAATTTAAGTCTGAATTTGGAAATAAGGAGTTCATGATCTGAGCCACAGTCAGCTCCTGGTCTTGTTTTTGTTGACTGTATAGAGCTTCTCCATCTTTGGCTGCAAAGAATATAATCAATCTGATTTCGGTGTTGACCATCTGGTGATGTCCATGTGTAGAGTCTTCTCTTGTGTTGCTGGAAGAGGGTGTTTGCTATGACCAGTGCATTTTCTTGGCAAAACTCTATTAGTCTTTGCCCTGCTTCATTCCGCATTCCAAGGCCAAATTTGCCTGTTACTCCAGGTGTTTCTTGACTTCCTACTTTAGCATTCCAGTCCCCTAGAATGAAAAGGACATCTTTTTTGGGTGTTAGTTCTACAAGGTCTTGTAGGTCTTCATAAAACCGTTCAACTTCAGCTTCTTCAGCATTACTGGTTGGGGCATAGACTTGGATAACTGTGATATTGAATGGTTTGCCTTGGAAACGAACAGAGATCATTCTGTCGTTTTTGAGATTGCATCCAAGTACTGCATTTCGGACTCTTTTGTTGACCATGATGGCTACTCCATTTCTTCTGAGGGATTCCTGCCCGCAGTAGTAGATATAATGATTATCTGAGTTAAATTCACCCATTCCAGTCCATTTTAGTTTGCTGATTCCTAGAATGTCGACGTTCACCCTTGCCATCTCTTGTTTGATCACTTCCAATTTGCCTTGATTCATGGACCTGACACTCCAGGTTCCTATGCAATATTGTTCTTTACAGCATCGGATCTTGCTTCTATCACCAGTCACATGCACAACTGGGTATTGTTTTTCAAAACACACACATATATTACATCCATGCAGCAGAAGTGTTAATTAAATCCTAGTTTCAAACCATCCGGTGACCTCTTCTCAGACAATCTTTCATCTTTCTCTCGGCTCTATCTCTCCTTTTCTCTGTCTTTGTCTCTCCTGCCCATCCCCCCACAACATAATACACACACATACATATACAGACACACAAATCAGGGTCTGTGTCAATAACGTACAGTGACACTCAATATTCTATGTAAAGAATCTCCACATACTTACTATGGAGTCTCACCTTCAGTTCTTTCTAAAATAAGAACGTATGATATATGGACACTGAAAGATGGCCTGCAGAAAACAGTTCCCTGGTGAAACAAGTTTAGAAAGCAATATATTTTATTCCCATAGTGGAGATTTATAACATATATTTGCATAGTAAAGACTCTGAAAGAATTCCTGCAATAAAGAAACCTATTTTAAAGTCATCTGCCTCGTGATGCTTTTATCTGGAAATATCTGCTTATTTTGTTTACTATATATTATCAACCATGGGGAACGGGCAATGACATAAGAACACTCAATATCCTATGATTGAGACCTTTCAAATATTATGACTGAACACATGTGGGATGCAGTACAGTTCATAAGATATCCATCTTTCTTGCCAGGACACTTTGATTTCACTTTATAAAAATTATAAAAACTTGTATTTACACATCAAAATAAAGTAATTTAATAAAGCAAAGATGGACTTTAGGCTTTCTTCTGCTGCCACAGGATTCCTTCACACTTCTTTAAGAGGTTTCATAAAATGTATGGTATTGTTCTTTACATTCCTGGGGTCTGTGAAGGTTATGGTGTTCTGGGATATTCCAAAACCACTGCCTAAAACAGACATCTCATTTTTGACATCCTTCTGGCATGTTCTGTGTGGAGCCTCATTCAGAGATCATAGGTTCACCAAGTGAATTTTGATTTTTAGAATCCTCTTAAAGGAAAATATGAAAAGGTTGTTAAAGCTAATTATATCCACTTCAAGTACACTTAGGAACGAGGTTTTCTCTTAAGAATTCTCAAACAGAGAAACTGACATTTTTAACCAAGTCCTTGTGTATGAAAGGCAAGTGGGACATTCCCCTGGGCTGTGGGATTCCAGGGACTCAAGACTCAAGACTCGCATAGAGGAAGATGATAGTTATGCTCTTGAGTCACAGGTTTCTGTGTGATCACCTTTAAGGGGGGAAGAAATCAAAGGGGAACACTGAAAAGAAACAAGAAGGAGCTCCTTTGTCACATTGCAAACACAGATAACTTCAGTGACAGATAAAACCGAATAGCTGGGGTGCTGGGTGATGGTTGGGGGGAGAGGAAAGTGTGGTTGGCAGCTCAGAAGTACAGTGACAGCTCAGAAGTACAGTAGTGAAAGGTAAGACCTTGGGTCTTCTTTGGAACGCTACCAATAAATGTTGAGTGAAAAATGCCATTAAAAGGGGACAAAAGGAGGAGGAAAAGATATTGCTCAGCTTAATCTTTAAGCCCATTTTACAAGTGCCCAATAAACAGCCTTCTACTTAAGTTTTCACTTCAGTGGTTTCTATGGTAGGTAGCAAAATCTTTTAGCTTCAGAATAACTCCAGACTGTATAATGGGCTCTTAAAATGAATATTCAGGTGTTTTGCAAGTCCTGTTAAGAGTTTTAGTTGGTAAAAAGTCTTATGTCTTACAACTTAAAGAATAGTTATAAAACACCAAAGAAGGGTTTTCATTTGGGATAGCCCCACACCCTCCAGTCCTTCTTCACATACATGAATCCATTCTGAAATGATATTCCTGAGGGCCCAGGTAAACTCAGGCCTTCAAATCCCAACCTGAGCTTGAAGAATGGAATAAACTGTGGAAGACACTCTGTCTCTGAATTTATTGCTCCATATTTCAAGAAATATTGATGTTATTTCTAAAATTATGACCCTTTTCCATGACACTGATCTTACTAAGTGGATGATTTCTTCTTCCAAGTCCCTGTAAATAAGATCAGTTTGTAAAGGGAGATCATTTCAAAATATGTTGGGATTTGCAGTAACTTCTTCTCTCATCCATACCTCTATTGGTATTCTTAAGCCTATATTTAGTGTGCTTTCAGATACACCCTTTTAAGCTAAGACTAATAGTCAAAACAGTCAGTGCAATGAGCAACTTTTCATCAGTAGTTTAACTTTAAATCAGACTGAAAACTGTTACCTCTCCCAAAAGCTTCGGTCAAGAGAATAGATACCATCTTTGGGTAAAAATACAAAATCAGACAATTTCACCAATGTAAGCTGACATTTGAGATCCCAAAGAGGCTATTTCTAGAAGTGCCAATAAAGAAGAGTTATGAATTTTGGCTACCATAAAATCCTGTTTAATATTAATATACTTTCATATATGAGCTCTATTTGATAACATAAAAATGCATTTATTTTAGGGTGATTGTTTTACATTGTTTTATACCAGGAAATAAAAAGTTGGCTTAAAGCTCAACATTCAGAACACTAAGATCATGGCATCTGGTCCCATCACTTCATGGCAATTAGATGGGGAAACAGTGGAATCAGTGGCTGACTATATTTTTCTGGGCTCCAAAATCACTGCAGATGGTGGTTGCAGCCATGAAATTAAAAGATGCTTACTCCTTGGAAGGAAAGTTATGACCAACCTAGACAGCATATTAAAAAGCAGAGACATTACTTTGTCCACAAAGGTCCTTCTAGTCAAGGCTATGGTTTTTCCAGTGGTCATGTATGGATGTGCGAGTTGGACTACAAAGAAAGCTGACCGCTGACGAATTGATGCTTTGGACTGTGGTGTTGGAGAAGACTCTTGAGAGTCCCTTGGACTGCAAGGAGATCCAACCAGTCCGTCTTAAAGGAGATCAGTCCTGGGTGTTCATTGGAAGGACTGATGTTGAAGCTGAAATTCCAGTACTTTGGCCACCTGATGAGAAGAGCTGACTCATTTGAAAAGACCCTGATACTGGGAAAGATTGAGGGCATGAGGAGAAGGGGACGACAGAGTATGAGATGGTTAGATGGCATCACCGACAGAATGGACATGGGTTTGGGTGAACTCTGGGAGTTGGTGATGGACAGGGAGGCCAGACGTGCTGTGGTTCATAGGGTCACAAAGAGTTGGAAACGACTGAGCGACTGAACTGAAATTCTGAATAAAGACCAAAGGCTCTTCTCTCAAACCTAGCTTTTCAAAATCCATCCCAGGTCCCAGGATAATAGTGAAACTTCTGGTGGATGCTAGAATTCATCCCAGGACTTAGAGAGGGGTAGGTGGAGTCCCTCACACCATGATAGCTTCTTTCAGCTTGGTAGAACACACATCATTCTTGAAATCTGAAGAAATAAGATGTAAGAAAGAGAACAAGTCTCACTCAAGAGGAGTGATAAGTTCTAGGGAGCTAGAGGTTGTCACAGAATAGGATTCCCAGGCAATATGGAGGTCTAACGACTCAAAAGTATAGAAACCTGATGAGTTAAGTTTTCACCACGTATCTATGAAGGGCTTAGAAAGATGTTTTCAAGGGAACAAGGGAAACAAGAGACTTTTTAGAGTCAACCTGATTCTCCAGAGTATTGGGACAGGTAAAAAATAATAATTGTTTTGTTTTGTTTTTCCAAAAGCTAAATGAAACAAGAAACAATAAATTCCATGTCTGATCTGATTTGTCAGTCACGTATGAATGCATCGAATGGACTTTTCCACACATTTTTTTGTACAAGGGAAGGTAAAAACTCAGGAGGGAGAAAGATACCCTCAGAGAATTCTTAGCAAGGATGTTTTCTGGCCCGAAACTGGACCTTTCCGTTTCTGAGCTGTCATCTCCATCAGAAAGCATGGGAATGTATCTATTTCTGTGCAAGGCTATATACTCAGTCGGGCTGCTCTCAGCTCAGTGTCACAGAATAACAGCTGTTGTCACAGAGAAAGGAGGAATATCTGCCCCAAAGTCACACAAGGGGCAGCCCTTCAGAGACAACACTTTCCGGAATTTATTTTGGCATATTTCCCCTTGGGCTTCAAGAAATGAGGCTGAAGAAGGGAGGTTGGAAATGCAAACTCTGATAACTTGTGCAGAAATTCTTCCTGATCCTACAAAAAATCCACATTTCCTAGTGATCGATTTGAAGAAGTCTGGTAATATAAAAAGTATGCACAAGCCCTGAGCACTGAGTTCAAAATGAGAGCTTGATGCAAATGAATTTGCCTTTTCTGGATAGAAACCTACACTGTGAATGTGGGCAGGCTGCCCCAGGCTGTGATTTCTGGGAAAGCTGAGGGTCTGGCTAGCCAGGCACCCTTTGGAAATAAACAAGTCAGCAGAAGTGGAGAAGGAGCCTTCTCTGTCTGTCACCTACTACCCAGCACTGGAGCCAAAATGACAGAAAGACTAGAGATGATTAATACTGGAAATTTGAATACCAGTGACCCAATGTCTGCTTTACTTTTGTAACTGCTGACCCCATGGTGGAAAAAGAAAATTTTCAGATCATCATACAGATGATTTCAACAGTTCAACTCTCATCCATACACTACTGCTGCTGCTGCTGCTGCTAAGTCGCTTTAGTCGTGTCCGACTCTGTGTGACCCCATAGAAGGCAGCCCACCAGGCTCCTCCATCCATGGGATTCTCCAGGCAAGAACACTGGAGTGGGTTGCCATTTCTTTCTCTAATGCATGAAAGTGAAAAGTGAAAGTGAAATCGCTCAGTCATGTCCGACTCTTCGCGACCCCGTGGACTGCAGCCCACCAGGCTCCTCCATCCATGGGATTCTCCGGGCAAGAGTACTGAAGTAGGTTGCCATTGCCTTCTCTGCCATACACTACTGCTATCTCTTAATTTTTATCGTGTGTTGAAAAGGAAAAATATGAATCCATTCATTCCAATTATTTATTTCCTATTTTGAAATTACACATGGAAGTTGTTCATATCAAAAAGAGTATACTTAAGGTTTTGACAAAACAAACTAAAAAAGTTTGACAAAACAAACCAATAAGACACAGGGTACGTTTTGTTGAAGAAAGCAAATTTTCAGTCCTCTTATTTTTTGTGTTACTACTAGAAACAGATAGCATTCACACCTTCTACTATCTAAACAGCCAACTTCTTTCCTAGTTGGTCCCCAGTGCCTGTAGGGCTATGGAGGAATTATGGATCCTAAATATATTGCTGGAAGTTAGAAAACCTTCACTACCCAAAGATGCATGGGCTTCATTCATATTCCAGGGATTGTGAAGTAAAAAATTATCTTTATAAATATCTATGAATGGGAGTGTCCTAACATATTTGACTTTTTTTAAAGACTTGCAATAGTCTTGTACTAAGTAGGTCCTTAATTGAGATACTAATTGTTATGGGTTGAACTGTGTTTCCCAAAGATATGTTGAAGCCCTATTCCCTGTACCTATAAATGTGACCTTGGGTGAAATTCGTTACCACCTGGGAAGTCCCTAGTGGTAAAGAATCTGCTTGCAAAGCAGGAGATGCAAGAGGCACGGGGTCAATCCCTAGGTCAAAAGATCCCCAGGAGTAGGAAATGGCAGCCCATTCCAGTAGTCCTGCTTAGAAAGTTCCCTGGATAGAGGAGCCTGTTGGGCTGCAGTCCATGGGGTGGCAAAGAGTCGCGCATGACTGACTGACTGACTGCACAACAGCACAGGGTGAAACAGGGTCTTTGCAGATGTAATTAAATGAAGATGAGATTCTTTACCACCTGAGCCACCAGGGAAGCCCCAATCTAATATCACTGATATCCTGATAGAAAGAGGAGAAGAAAAACAGACTATACAGGGAGAAGGCCATGTGACAGCAGAGGCAAAATTTATACTGGGGATGAATCTACAAGCCGAGGAATGTCAAGGAGCTCTGGTAACCACCAGAAATTGAGAGAACACAAGAAAGTGTCCTCCCTTAAAAACTTCAGAAAGAATATAGCCCTGCTGACAACTTGATTTCAAAGTTCTGTGAGGCAATATATTTCTACTGCTTTAAGGCACCCAGTTTGTGATGCTTATGAGAGTAGACCTATGAAACTGAAACATAAGTTTGAGTATTTTTGAAAACAAATGTGATAATTAATTACAGGAAATTAACTTTCTGATATAGTGACTGATAATATCCATGGCACTAAATATGGATAAACACAAGGTATTTTCTGACCTATGTTTATGTAACTATCTTAAACTTCAAAAAGTGAATGCCAGAGACAAAGTTTCAGAATTTTGATGAAGGGACTAAAACAAACAAACAAGAACTAACAAACCTTGAGAATAGACCGTGATTTAGATGCAGTCCTAATGAAGACTACATGTTAAGACAGCATGCTTTTAAGTTGCATGATTAATTATCAACATTGGTTCCCTCATTGGACAGCTATTAGTGAAACCCCAAAGTAAATGAATATTTATAAAATTTACCTTAAAATTGGATAGTTAGTTAATCTTTTGGCCATATTCCCTAAACCTGTGTCAACGTATGAAGGAAAGTCAAAAAAGTTTCATCACCTCTAACCCTGAATATTCACTGGAAGGACTAACGCTAAAACTGAAGCTCCATACTTGGGCCACCTGATGCGAAGAGCTAACTCACTGGAAAAGACTCTCCTGTTGGGAAAGATTTCGGGCAGGAGGAGAAGCGGGTGGCAGAGGATGAGATGGTTAGATAGCATCACCAACTCAATGGATATGAATTTGCTCAATTCAATTATTCTCCTCCATGCCAGAGAGTGGAGGACTGGCATGCTGCAGTCCAAGGGGTTGCAAAGAGTCAGACACAACTTGGCAACAGAACAACAACAACACGCAAGACATATTTTTACCCATCATCTCTCCTTAAGAAACGTGATGTTTTTTAAAGAGGGATTTTTCGATCTCTCTTCTTCAGGTTGTTTTCCCATTGTTGATCACCCAAATGCTTGAAATGAGTATGGAAAGCAAGCAAGCTGGAAAATTTAGCCTTTACCATGACAAGAGTCACCTGGATATGTGATAAATCGTGTTCGTGTATGAATTATTATTTAGACAACTAGTAGAAATAGTAACCTGGAGAAACAGCAAAGGGTAGCTGGTTCTCCTTTTCAACCAGACGGTGTGGTGGGCTGAAGGAGTACCACGTGTGATAGGATCCTTCCAGCCCTGACTCCCACCTAAGCCTTCAGCTTGAGCAGCAGATTAGAGCACAGGGAGGTTCCACATGGAGACTCGGAGTCATGCTGGAAGGCCCAGCTCTACAGTGCCTAAGAATCTCCTCTACTGGACAATTTCCACAAACACACAAGTTTATTCCTCACAAGTCAACTTCACAGTGAGGCCTGCTCAAGTTTTCAATCCCCTTTCTCTGCCTTTTTCCCTCCTTCTTTACACATATCTTAAAAAAAAATTTTTTTTAATCTTTTGGTCACATGGCATATAGGATCTTAGTTTCCTGACAAGAAATGGAACCTGTGCCATCTGCATTGGAAGGGCAGCCTTAGCCGCTGAACTGTCAGGGAATTCCCTCTTTAATATCTATTTATTTAAATTCTTTTTAACATATATCTATGTACTAAGTATTTTACTTATATCATTTACTGTCTTTTCCCCACCAGAATGTGAATTCCAAGAGGGCCTTTTACCCCTGGGATCTTAGCTTTCTTCTCAAAAAGTAGTGGCTGGCACTCAATAAATACTTCTAGAATAAATGAACTACAGAGAGAAAGGCCTGTACTAGCTTTATTGCTAAGTGTGAGAAGCTTTTAGTGGATTTAAATAACCAACAATGGATATGTGTTAGTACTTAGTTGTGTCTGACTGCAACCTCATGGACTGTAGCCCACAAAGCCCTCTCTTTCCATGGACTTCTCCAGGCAAGAGTACTGGAGTAGGCTGAAATTCTTCCTCCAGGGGATCTTCCCAACCCAGGGATCGAACTCCGGTCTCCTGCATTGCAAGGGGATGCTTTACCATCTGAGCTACTGGGGAAGCAGATAACTAACCACAGGTTTTGTCTAATTTACAAGACTGAATGAGGAGTGTTGTAGCTTATGCTTATGTATTTCCAAGGCCTGGCTGGGGAGTTTCCTGAGTAGACCTCTACTGATGAGGGATTGCTTCTCTAAGCTACCCACTCAAGCATCTAGCACATGATAAGCATTGTATCACTTTTGAGAACTGATCATCTCCTAGCATGCTTAATTACTTTGGAAGCATTTACCAGTGCACAATATCTAAGGGCTTCATAGGCCAACCAGAGGTGGATTAGGTGCCTCCAGCACCCCTAAACACAATAAATTGCTCAAAGAGGATAGAATAACAAAGCCCAAATTAAATAATTCTCAGTATAAGCTTCAAATACAGCAACCTAAGAAGAGACTTAGCAGCAGAAAGAAATGTTAGAAGATCCAAGAGCTATACTGGCACCTAAGGGATTGAGTTGCAATTCTGATCTGGTCTATTAATTGAGTTTTGCTAACCATTCAATGGCAATTTAGCCAGGCAACATTGATCAGGTCCATTTAAGAAACATTGTTAAGGTGGACTACCATGATCAGAGGGAGGTGGGGGCCTACACATGTCCTCCACCACAGTGTTGCATGAACTGTAGCCTGCCAGGCTCCTCTGTCCATGAAATTCTCCAGGCAAGAATACTGTGGAATGCGTAGCCATTCTCTTCTCCAGGGGATCATCCTGATTTGTTATAACCAAGGCAAGCCTACCTCCAAATTCTGCCAAAAGTACTATTTTGTTATTAGCCAGCAGGCACATAAAGCCCTCTGAGAGCACTCTTCATGGAGGGGTCACTTTGAGGCATAAGAGATAATGGTGACAGGGGGTGTGTCCACTCCTAACAGGTTAAGGGACAGACCCTAAAGAAGGCATTCTGATCAGATTTCAAGAGACTTTTAGACCACAAAGGTTACATTACAGGTTTGGGTTTCACCAGGCATAGGCAAGCTGTCCTTCCATGCTAGGTGAGCCCCAAACCTGTAATGTAAACTTTGTCTTGAACCACCAATGAAAAGGTTTTCTTAATATTTATTTTATGCTAATTATTAGCCCATTGTACCTATTTTGATAGCTATTAAAATATAAGCAATATATAAGGAGGTCCCCCTATAGTGTTGATTCATAAGAAACATGTTCCAAATGATAAAATTTTTTCAAATGCTGTATCTACCTAAAGAAACTAAAGACTTATATATAGAAAACTATAAAACACTGATGAAAGAAATCAAAGAGGACACTAATAGATGGAGAAATATACCATGTTCATGGATTGGAAGAATCAATATAGTGAAAATGAATATATTACCCAAAGCAATCTACAGATTCAATGCAATCCCTATCAAGCTACCAGCGGTATTTTTCACAGAACTAGAACAAATAATTTCAAGATTTGTATGGAAATACAAAAAACCTCGAATAGCCAAAGCAATTTTGAGAAAGAAGAATGGAACTGGAGGAATCAACTTACCTGACTTCAGGCTCTACTACAAAGCCACAGTCATCAAGACAGTGTGGTACTGGCACAAAGACAGAAATATAGATCAATGGAACAAAATAGAAAGCCCAGAGATAAATCCACACACATATGGACACCTTATCTTTGACAAAGGAGGCAAGAATATACAATGGAGTAAAGACAATCTCTTTAACAAGTGGTGCTGGGAAAACTGGTCAACCACTTGTAAAAGAATGAAACTAGATCACTTTCTAACACCACACACAAAAATAAACTCAAAATGGATTAAAGATCTAAATGTAAGACCAGAAACTATAAAACTCCTAGAGGAGAACATAGGCAAAACACTCTCCGACATAAATCACAGCAGGATCCTCAATGATCCGCCTCCCAGAATACTGGAAATAAAAGCAAATATAAACAAATGGGATCTAATTAAAATTAAAAGCTTCTGCACAACAAAGGAAACTATAAGCAAGGTGAAAAGACAACCCTCTGAATGGGAGAAAATAATAGCAAATGAAGCAACTGACAAACAACTAATCTCAAAAATATACAAGCAACTTATACAGCTCAATTCCAGAAAAATAAACGACCCAATCAAAAAATGGGCCAAAGAACTAAATAGACATTTCTCCAAAGAAGACATACGGATGGCTAACAAACACATGAAAAGATGCTCAACGTCACTCATTATCAGAGAAATGCAAATCAAGACCACAATGAGATACCACTTCACACCAGTCAGAATGGCTGCGATCCAAAAGTCTGCAAGCAATAAATGCTGGAGAGGGTGTGGAGAAAAGGGAACCCTTTTACACTGTTGGTGGGAATGCAAACTAGTACAGCCACTATGGAGAACAGTGTGGAGATTCCTTAAGAAATTGCAAATAGAACTGCCTTATGACCCAGCAATCCCACTGCTGGGCATACACACCGAGGAAACCAGAATAGAAAGAGACACATGTACCCCAATGTTCATTGCAGCACTGTTTATAATAGCCAGGACATGGAAACAACCTAGATGTCCATCAGCGGATGAATGGATAAGAAAGCTGTGGTATATATACACAATGGAGTATTACTCAGCCATTAAAAAGAATACATTTGAATCAGTTCTAATAAGATGGATGAAACTGGAACCAATTATACAGAGTGAAGTAAGCCAGAAAGAAAAACACCAATACAGTATACTAACACATATATATGGAATTTAGAAAGATGGTAATGAGGACCCTGTATGCAAGACAGCAAAAGAGATACAGATGTGTAGAGCGGACTTATGGACTCTGAGGGAGAAGGAGAGGGAGAGGGAGAGGGAGGGATGATTTGGGAGAATAGCATTGAAATATGTATACTATCATGTAAGAAATGAATTGCCAGTCTATGTTCAATGCAGGATGCAGGATGCTTGGGGCTGGTGTATGGGGATGATCTGGAGGGAAGATGTGGGGTGGGAGGTGGGAGGGGGGTTCATGTTTGGGAGTTCGTGTAAAAAAATAAATAAATACAAAATAAAAATAAATAAATAAAGTGATATGTAAAGTAATTAACCTCCAATTAAAATAAATAAATTTATATTAAAAAAATAATTTAAAATGAGGTGTTAAGGTTATTTATAGGCATACATACATGATACAATTCCACCTATAATGGCAGAAATAGGGCCAAAGAAATTTAATGCATAAAGTGCACGTTCGCCTTATTATTGGGAAAACAAAGTTGTGAGATGACCCCGAGTGGCTGCTGGCTAGAAATTCGGGGGTCTAGCTAGAATGGTCCAACTCTGCTTTGTTCTTCATAGAGGTTAGTAGCGTCTGGCAGTAGTTTTCTCCTCTGCCTGAAATATCATGGGGATGATCCTGGGCACCATCATCTTCCAGGGCAGGGATCTACCAATTAGACGGCATTTATTTGCTTAGCTCCTTCTGTGCCACCTCTCCCTGTCCTGCAGAAGCTCAAGAACAATACTGAGCGGGAAGGAGTAGCTAATCCTCGACTATTCATCCACATGATCACAGAATGCATTTTGCAGAATTTGTGCTACATCCTGGGCACCATCATCTTCCAGGGCAGGGATCTACCAATTAGACGGCATTTATTTGCTTAGCTCCTTCTGTGCCACCTCTCCCTGTCCTGCAGAAGCTCAAGAACAATACTGAGCGGGAAGGAGTAGCTAATCCTCGACTATTCATCCACATGATCACAGAATGCATTTTGCAGAATTTGTGCTACTGAAAAATACCTAAGTCCAGAAAGCTTAAAACTCAAGAACATGCAGACACAGAGTACTTTTTTTTTTTTAACTAATTGATTGATCGATACAATGCATGGGTTTTGAAAATGTTAATGAAAAGCATCATATCCAGATTCTTGGTCTATCTTGACATTAAAAGACAGCAACTGGGGGACAATTTTTCTGTAGCAAGCTTTACAAGCTTAGGTGAATGTTATGGAATTGTGAGGTTTAATACCCATACATAGCATAAGACCTGACCATCATACAGATGATTTCCGGTGGTATTTCTCTTACTCCTTGGAAGGAAAGTTATGACCAACCTAGACAGCATATTCAAAAGCAGAGACATTACTTTGCCGACTAAGGTCTGTCTAGTCAAGGCTATGGTTTTTTCTGTGGTCATGTATGGATGTGAGAGTTGGACTGTTCCAATAATAATTCCGATAATAATTTTTGAGAGTCTACTATTAGGGGTAAGTTACTCTTGTACTCTAAATATCCTATATCTCATGAAAGAAAAAATAAATACTTAAATTCTGAAAATATATTCTACTTAATTATGTTGCAGTTTTGTTTTTTTCCCTCATAAAGGTACATTCAACTGCACATATTTAAAGCATATATATTACTATACATATATATCCATGGAAGTATTAACACAATCAAAATAATAAACATACTAATTACCCAAAGTTTCTACTATGCCTCTTTGTAATCTCTTCCTTCTGCCCCTGCCCATTGGCCTCCACTGCCAAAACCCACCCCCAGGGAACTACTGATTTGAACACTTTCACTAAAGCTAAGTTTGCATTTATAGAATTTTATATAAATGAAACTGTTGCTATTATAGGTGGAATTCATTTTATATAAATGAAACTGTGAAGCGTCATCATTGTTTTTGTCTCATAGGCTTCTTGCAAACACTGTAATTACTTTGGCATTCATCTATATTATTGCAGACAAATAGTTCATTTTATTACTGAGTAGTATTCCGTTTTATAACTATATTAGCAGTTTGCTTATCCATTTATGCATTGATGGATATTTGGGTTGTTTCCAGGTTTTGTTTATTACAAATACAATTTCTATGAACATGCATATACAAGTCTTGCATGAACATATGTTTTCAATTTCTCTTGGGTAAATACCTCTCAGTAGAATGACTGAATCACATGATGAGTGTATTTCTAACTTTTTAAAGAAATTGCTAGACTATTTTCAAAGGTGATTGTATTGCATTTAAATATAGATAAATTTGAGGGAGAAACGACATTTTAACAATACTGAAAATTCTGACACAACCATATATTTCTTCATTTGTTTTGGCCCTTAATTTATCTCAATAATGTTGTATAGTTTTTAAAAGGCAAATTTTGCACATTTTTCTAGATTTATCACTAAGTATTTCATAGTTCTATGTAATTTTACACAGTGTTTTATAATTTCAACTTTCAATTATCACTGCTAGTATATGACATACACTGGACTGGTCTTGAATCCCACAACCTTACTAACTTCATTTAATATTTCTAGCAGTTATTTTGTATATTTCATCAAATTTTCTATATAGATGATTATAATGTTTGTGAAAAAAAAAGACAGTTTATTTTTTCTTCCTTTCCAATATGAATACTATTATGTTTGAATGATGGACTGCTGGTTTTATTGCACTGGCTAGAAGTGGTAAAAACAGATATCTTTGTCTTGTTATTGATCTTAGGGGGAAAACATTTATTTTTTTACGATTAAGTATACTATTAGTTATAGGCTCTTTTTATGTAATTTTTTTTCAAGCTAAAGATGGCTTCTTTTATTTCAAGTTTTCCTACAGTTTTAAAAATAATGAATTGATGTTCTATTTCATCAAATGCTTTTTCTGCATCTCTTTGAGATGACATGTGGATTTTCTGCTTTACCTTGCTATTAACAATATGATGAATTACATTGATTAATTGTTAAATGTTAAACCAACCTTTTCTAAACCCAGCTTGAACATCTGGAAGTTCATAGCTCATGAACTGTTGAAGCCTGGCTTGAAGAATTTTGAGCATTACTTTACTCGCGTGTGAGATCAGTGAAATTGTGGGTAGTTTGAGCATTCTTTGGTATTGCCTTTCTTTGGGATTGGAAAGAAAGCTGACCTTATCCATTCCTGTGGCCACTGCTGAGTTTTCCAAATTTGCTGGCATACTGAGTGCAGCACTTTCACAGTGTCATCTTTTAGGATTTGAAATAGCTCAACTGGAATTCCATCACCTCCACTAGCTTTGTTTGTAGTGATGCTTTCTAAGGCCCACTTGACTTCACATTCCAGGATGTCCGGCTCTAGGTGAGTAATCATACAATCCTGATTATCTGGGTTATGAAGATCTTTTTTGTACAGTTCTTCTGTGTATTCTTGCCACCTCTTCTTAATATCTTCTGCTTCTGTTGCTGCAGCTGCTAAGTTGCTTCAGTCGTCCAACTCTGTGCGACCCCATAGATGGCAGCCCACCAGGCTCCACCATCTCTGGGATTCTCCATGCAAGAACATCGGAGTGGGTTGCCATTTCCTTCTCCAATGCATGAAACTGAAAAGTGAAAGTGAAGTAGCTCAGTTGCGTCCGACTCTTAGCGACCCCATGGACTGCAGCCCCCCAGGCTCCTCCGTCTATGGGATTTTCTAGGCAAGAGTACTGGAGTGGGGTGCCATTGCCTTCTCCATAGGTCCATACAATTTCTGTCCCTTATTGTGCCCATCTTTGCATGAAATGTGCCCTTGGTATCTTTAATTTCCTTAAAGAGATCTCTAGTCTTTTTCATTCTATTATTTTCCTCTATTTCTTTGCATTGATTGCTGAGGAAGGCTTTCTTATCTCTCCTTGCTGTTCTTTGGAACTCGGAATTCAAATGGTTATATCTTTCCTTTTCTCCTTTGCCTTTCACTTCTCTTCTTTTCTCAGCTATTTGTAAGGCTTCCTCAGACAACCATTTGGCCTTTTGCATTTCTTTTCCATGGGGATGGTCTTGATCCCAGACTTCTGTACAATGTCACAAACCTCCACCCATAGTTCTTCAGGTACTCTATCAGATCTAATCCCTTGAATCTATTTGTCACTTCCACTGTATAGTCATAATGGATTTGATTTAGATCATACCTGAATGGTCTAGTGGTTTTCCCTACTTTCTTCAATTTAAGTCTGAATTTGGCAATAAGGAGTTCATGATCTGAGCCACAGACAGCTCCTGGTCTTGTTTTTGCTGACTGTATACACCTTCTTCATCTTTGACTGCAAAGAATACAATCAATCTGATTTCATTATTGACCATCTGGTGATGTCCATGTGTAGAGTCTTCACTTGTATTGTTGGAAGAGGGTGTATGCTATGACCAGTGTGTTCTCTTAGCAAAACTCTGGTAGCCTTTGTCCTGCTGCATTCTGTACTCTAAAGCCAAATTTGCCTGAGGAACCAGAGATAAAATTGCCAACATTCGTTGGATCATCAAAAAAGCAAGAGAGTTCCGAAAAACATTTATTTCTGCTTTATTGACTACAACAAAGCCTTTGACTGTGTGGATTACAACAAACTGTGGAAAATTCTGAAAGAGATGGGAATACCAGATCACCTGACTTGCCTCTTGAGAAATCAGAATGCAGATCAGGAAGCAACAGTTAGAAATGGACGTGAAACAACAGACTCATCCAAATCGTGAAAGGAGTACGTCAAGGCTGTATATTTTCACCCTGCTTATTTAACTTACATGCAGATTAGATCATGAGTAATGCTGGACTGGATGAAACACAAGCTGGAATCAAGATTGCTGGCAGAAGTATCAGTAACCTCAGATGTGCAGATGACACCACCCTTATGGCAGAAAGCGAAGAAGAACTAAAGAGCCTCTTGATGAAAGTGAAAGAGGAGAGTGAAAAAGTTGGCTTAAAACTCGACATTCAGAAAACTAAGATCATGGCATCTAGTCCCATCACTTCATGGGAAATAGATGGGGAAACAATGGAAACAGTGACAGACTTTATTTTGGGGGGCTCCAAAATCACTGCAGATGGTGACTGCAGCCATGAAATTAAAAGATGCTTGCTCCTTGGAAAAAAATTTATGACCAACCTAGACAGCTTATTAAAGAGCAGAGACATTACTTTGCCAACAAAGTCCGTCTAGTCAAAGCTATGTTTTTTCCAGTAGTCAGGTACGGATGTGAAATTTCGACTATAAAGAAACTGAGCACCAAAGAATTGATGCTTTTGAACTGTGGTGTTGGAGAAGACTGTTGAGAGTCCCTTGGACTGCAAGGAGATCCAACCAGTCCATCCTAAAGGAAATCAGTTTTGAGTATTCATTGGAAGGACTGATGCTGAAGCTGAAACCCCAATACTTTGGCCACCTGATGCAAAGAAGTGACTCATTGGAAAAGACACTGATGCTGGGAAAGATAAAAGGCAAGAGGAAAAGGGGACAACGGAGGATGAGATGGTTGGATGGCATCCCCGACTCAGTGGACATGAGTTTGAGTAAATTCTGGGAGTTGGTGATGGACAGGGAGCCCTGGTGTGCTGTAGTCCATGGGGTTGCAAAGTCGAACACAGCTGAGCGACTGAACTGAGCTGAACTGAACTGAAATCAACCTTGCACTCCAGAGATAAACACTACTTGATCACAATGTATTACCACTTCACATTATTGGAATCCATCTCCAAACCGTGTTGAGGATTTTTGAATCTATGTTCATGAAGAATATTGGTCTATAGTTTTCTTGTACTATCTCTGGTTTCAATCAGGGTCCTTCTGGCCTCTCAGGGAAGAAATCCCCAGTATCCATTTTCTGGAAGAGTTTATATAAAATCATTATTATTTCTTCCTTAAATGTTTAATAGAATTCACTGGTGAAGCCAACGGGGACCAGACTTTTCTCTGTGGCAATGTTTTTAACCACCAACTAATTTTTTTGTTAGATATAGAGCTATTCAAGTAATTTATTTCTTTTTGGGTGAACTTTGTTATTTTGTGCCTTTCAAGAATTTTGTGCATTCATCTAAGTCAGAGGTTCCCATGACTTAGAACATGGGAAGTATTACCCATGAGGCAGTATTACCCCCTCTTCAACTGTGGGGCATTTGGCAATATCTAGATACACTTTTTTGTTTGTTATAATTGGGGGGCGGGATATGGTACTATTAACATCTAGTAGGGAGAGGCTAGGGAGGCTGCTAAATATTCTCTGACCTACAGAACAGCTTTCTCTATAAATAATTATCTGATACAAAATGTCACTTTTTTTGAGGCTGAGTAAACTTGATCTACATTACTGAATTTATTGGCATAAAGTTGTTAATAATACTTCTTCACTATTTTTTTAAAATATCTTTAGGGTCTGTGGTGCTATTCTCTAAGTCCTGATACTGGTAAGTTTGCCTTCTCTTTTTTCCTCTGATCTATTGCGATAGAAGTTTATCAGTTTGATGCTCAAATTTCTACCATAACATTCTCACCAAGTTTATCCTCTGAATAAAAATCAAAAGCAATGAAAAATTTACTGGAAATGGTTATTATTTCCATTTATATAGATTTTAGTTTATTCTCAGAAAGAATATATCTTTCTGGCAAGTGCTCCTTGAGTCTAATTCTACCTTCTGGGCAGCCATAGATTTTCTGATGAAAACCCCTTTCAGATATTTGAAGACATGTTTTTGCCCTAACTCTTGTCTTCTCTAAGTAAACCACTTCATTGTTCAATGTTTCTGATAGCAAGTGCATTTATTGATTGGTTATTGACTCAAAGCTATTGAATAAACATTGTTTTTTTTTTAAAAGGACACTCAATACTAAATACTGTCTTATGTTTTAATTCTTCTCTGCTTAAGTCCAAGAAATGAGATGTTATCATTCTTGTGAAGTATGGGTATTATTTTTATATTCTGAGCATAGTGTTAACAGGATATTTGCTGTCATTGTTGATAACATTTAAAAATGTGTGAAAGTAGCTATAATTATACATGTTAAATTAAAGTCAGTTTGGAGCAATCATAGTCTCCCATGATCTCTCATGTGAATAATGTAAACCTCTGCCAATTTCAAAGTTCTCACCTTCTAAGGAATTCTCCATGCTTAAACCCAGATTAGGGTGTATAATATTTACTACTTTAAAATGTCAGTAGGTAGTGGCCCATTTATGTTAAATGGTTTCAGTTGAGCAAAATCCAGTTCCTCAATAAGGCATTTGAAGTCTCTTCTCTGTGATCCTGACTATGCCAACTTGCCTTCTCTGCTCACTTCCTTTCCTGCCTCCCTACAGCAGATGATCTATTCCTATCAAGGCTGCTTGCCTGGTAACAGTTCTCCTTGTTTATTCTCATATATTTCTCACCATTTCTCCACCCCTGGTAAAATCCTACTCTCTCTTCACATCTCTCTCAAATGTCATCTATCTTCTGAAATCCTCCTAGGCTTTCTCCTGTCTCAGGCCTCCCGAAAAGTGATTTTCAACTGGAACCACATATTAGAATCACTTGGAGAGGTTTTAAAAAATACCAGTGTCCAGACTAGCTAAGTCGGAGTACTGTCTGGTGTCTCATAGCTACTTAATGAATATTTTAAAGCAACTAACCTATTCAATGAAATGAGAATAGATAAGAAAAGGCAATAATAAAATGTATCTTCAGAACATGGAAAATAGTTTTAATATGCATTGTACATTTATTTCTGACTGTAAGGGCTGTTACTGGTAGTAAAGTGAAAGAAAGTAAAAGTGAAATCACTCAGTCGTGTCCGACTCTTTGCGACCCCATGGGCTGTAGCCTACCAGGCTCCTGTTGTCCATGGGATTTTCCAAGCTAGGTTGCCATTTCCTTCTCCATACTGGTAGTAAGATAATATTATTTATTCAACTGAAAGGTATTACTACATGGAGGATTGATTAATCATGATAAAGCATTTCATTCACATGCTATGTTAACTGAAAGATCAGAGTCATTGGGATAGATATCTTAGAGAACAATATTTTCATTTGTAGGAAATAAATAAATGAGGATGTTGAAAGGAGATTTTAATTGCTAAGTAAAAAAAAAAAAAATCTTTTTCTCATGCTCTCCAAAAAGTAATTTACCTAAAGAGGAAAAAAAAAATATTACTTGGATAAAATTGATATATTAGAAAAATGGTCTTTAAAGTTTTGGCTATATAATTAAACATGTGGGATCTTAGTTTCCTGACCAGGAATCAAACCTGTGTCCTGTGCATTGTAAGTGCAAGTCTTAACAACTGGACTATCAGGGAAGCCCCCCAAATGCATATATTTTAGTTCTTTGCTATCTCTTACTCTAATAATCCTTTGAAAACGTGGCCTGAATTACTCTTTTATGCCTAATCAGATCAGGGATATATGTTGACAGGTTTACTGGTCTGGTGATGAGTAAGAATTTTCCCAGAAGTGCCTCCACCATGATGTTTACTTAGACTTTGGTGTGGCTCACGGTTCAAATACTGGGATTTCAAAGGAGCCAGAAGTGCTGACAAGGGATATGTTATCACCCTACATCCTTCGCAGAGTTTTCCCTTCTCTTCCTTGAGAAGCAGTTTTTCCTTAGAGTTGCTACAGCAGGGACTCAAGCGACAGTCATATTACGGAAAGTGAAAATGTTAGTTGCTCAGCTGTGTCTGACTCTTTGCGACCCCATGGTTTGTCCATGGATTCTCCCAGCAAGAATACTGGAGTGGGTTACCATTCCCTTCTCCAAGGGGATCTTCCCGACTTGGCATATTACCAAGGCTTAGACGAAAAAGGCCAGGAGAGGAATTTGCTGCAACCAGGGCATCAATGTATCTGGCTGGTTTGAACAGAAATGACCTGTCAGAGAGTATTGCTTCAAATTTGCCCATTCTTCAGATTGAAATGGAAGGAGACATCAGAATCTGTATACTCTAACAAACCGTGAATGAAATTTTAGGACATAGATCCTGTTTCCCTTGTTACTGACTCTAGACCAGTGAACCAGAAGTAAATTACTTCTTTTAATGTAGATGAGACAAGAAAGATGGAGAGATGGAGGGCCTATGAGAAACAGATATGAATGTTGCATGTGACTCTTGTTTTTAAATGTTTCTCACAAATTACTTAAGGGTTTGGCTGTAATTTAACGCAAATGAATGGATGGCAGGTCAGTGGGATGGGCAACAGAAAAGAGCAGTGTATTGGTTCAAGCGGGGAAGGGCAGTTCTTCGTCTCCTTATCAGTACTTTTAATTTAAGAAATTAGATGTCTTCATTGCCCATGGAGAATATTGCTCTTCTGTTATGTATCAAGCTAATAAAAATCACTGGGAGAATTAACACAGAGTATGAATTAAAATGCAGGTCTAAGCTGTTATTTTTTAAAAGTGTTACTTGCGTTATGCATCACTTTGCATATAACCAATTCAATCTGAATGATAACAATCCAAGCTTCAGTCTTTAGATAAGAAATCATATCATTGGAACTATGGCTAGCGAGAATTTATGAAGAAATTAAACATATGTTAGTAGCAAAGAGTCAGACACAACTGAGTGAGCTGTTATTTTTTAAAAGTGTTACTTGCGTTATGCATCACTTTGCATATAACCAATTCAGTCTGAATGATAACAATCCAAGCTTCAGTCTTTAGATAGGAAATCATATCATTGGAACTATGGCTAGCGAGAATTTATGAAGAAATTACACATATGTTAGTAGCAAAGAGTCGCACACAACTGAGCAACTAAGCACAGCACACACAGCACGGTATTACAATATGTAGATTCTTAAGAAACAAAACATAATTATTCTCAGGTCTTCAAATATTTTTGATCTGCCTAAATAGAAAAATACCAATATTATTATTTGACCACACTTTAAAAGATTATTAATATTTATTGATACTATTATTTATTGTACTGACTTTAAATATAAACCTCAACTGCAACATATAGTGTTTATATGGATATGATGTATAGATCATATGAGAAAATGAAAGTGTTAGTCACTCAGTTGTGCCTGACTCTTTGCAACCCCATGGACTGTAGCCAGCCAGGCTTCTCTGTCCATGGAATTCTCCAGGTAAGAATCCTGCAGTAGGTTGCTCTGGGATCTTACCAATCCAGGGATTGAAACTGGGTGTCCCATATTGCAGCCACATTCTTTACCATCTGAACCACCAGGGAAACCCATAGACCATATACATATGGTATCTATGTAAATATCACAGGGTACTCTATTTACAGGAATATTCTATATGCCATATTAACAAATATTTACATATTTATATCTATCTCTTTATCTATATAAAGTAATGTTGAGGATATTTATGAATTCTAAAACCAGTATTATATTTTTATCTAAATGTCAGGCCTTTGCAAAACAAACACTAATAAATACAAAAGTACATATAGATCTATTTTAGAAGATTTACAATATTAGAAAAATATATTCTGACCAGCAACTGTATTTTGGACATAAGAAATTGTTGGTTTTGTCCTCAAAAGTAAAATTTATTTCAGCAAAATTTATTTGAGCTATACTATAGCTCGTCAGAGAAACACCTAAACATCGATCTGCAACATTTTATTTTCTAATACAATTTAAGTGAAATTTGGGTGATATAGAAATGAGAATTTTCTTTTTCACTATTTTATTGAGATATCTATACCAATGTGGTCTATTGAAAGACAATCTGCTCACAGATTTGGGGCCGGCTGGAAGAGAGAGTTGATTTTATTTAATTTTCTATCCATACCCTCTCGATGGTGAATATATTCTCAAAATTTTAAAAATATACATATGAACATCGATTAATAGTACCAACATAATACAATCCTAAAGTATGGCCTAGAGTGTTTCTTCTAAGCCAGGCTAAACTCATATATATGAGTTACCCTTAGGAGGAAAATGTATGTATTTCTTTTAGAAGCAGAAGGAAAAAAGTCATAGCACAGTCTATGTGAATGAAATGAGCCTCCTGGATAAATTCAGACTATTTCCTAATATTCTGAAATATCCCAAGGAAATCAAAGAAATCATTTCAAAAACAATGCCCTCACAATTAGGTATCGTTTTGTCTCTTTCTGATTATATCTGACATGTAAACTACACCTGTGAATACTTTTTCTCAAAATTTCAGAAATTCTCTTTTTATGTAAATTCCTTGATTGTGGCTGGAAATTTCTGGAACAATATCCAGCAGTGTTGAACCAAGAGCAGGTAGCAAAATAATTACCTGGAGCTTCATCCTGAAAAACTTAAGAGGTGACAAAGAGTTGAGCTAGGGACACAGAACATTATAATTCTCTGAGGTTTACTCCATGATTCCATTTAAAAGACTTCACCTTGAAGTTTTAGTGTCTAAATAATACACACTTCTTAGAGATGATTCAGTGACAGAGTTTAAGATTCATAGTGGAGCACAGCCATATAATAATTAAAACCAACATAGCACACAACTTAGGATATATAACTGACAAGCTATTTTCATTTTTCTTAGGGAAGAAAGTGCCTACTTGCTGAGAATATACTACTTCAGTGTTTCTGATGCCATTATTGAAATACTAACCTCCTATACTTAAAGGGTCCTTTAAAAAAAAGCTATCACACAGCACTTTATTTCCTCTACTAAATATAATAGAAATTTAATTTTAGATATAGTCCTCTCTAGGTTAATTTAAAAACCAGTCAATTTTCATCTCAAGAAAGTCCTAGATTTTCTAAATTTATCATACAATTTTTCTAACTAGGCTTTATTTGATGTCCATATTAAATTGCCTTGGTATGTTATCATTTAATTAACTCATAAGTATACTCTGTATCATGCTGTCCTTAAAGGCCAGAAAACCGTAAAGCTTGCTGGATTTGTATACCTATGCTTTCTGAAGGCTCTAGAATCATTTAAACAGCATTCATGATCACTTTAGCTATTGTGAGCTTTTATAAAAAGAAATAAAGGAATGCAAAGTTAAGTTTAAATAAACTTACTGCAGGTAGCTCAAGCGGTGAAGAATCCGCCCGCTAGTATAAGAGACACAGGACATACAGCTTCTATCCCTGGGTCGGGAAGGTCCCCTGGAGAAAGGAATGGCAACGGACTCCAGTACTCTTGTCTGGAAACTCCCATGGACAGAGGAGCCTGGCAGGCAACAGTCCAGAGGGTTGCAGAGCCAGACAGACTGAGTGATGGAGTGCACACACTCGTGAAAGAATGCACAGCAAAACCCCAAATATATTGGACTGCTTTTAAGTCACAGTATTTGTTTCTCTCATTTTCATCACAACACATCTTCATTTTCCACAAGTATGTCACTCTTATCTTCAAACAAATGCCTTTGTTGCTGAATGCCAGAAACCCACTAAAGATTGAATACAGCTGCATGTAGACATTGTCCTCAAATGCTATGCAGGATAAAGCAAGTGTTTCACTGTTTGTTGAGGTTCACCTCCCACCATCAGCCCAAGTCCCACCCCACCCTGAAAAAATGCCTTAGGAGACAAGGAGTATCCTTTTCTAGAGCCCTGGAAGCTGTGAGGGGGCACATGATTTCCATATTGTGGTAACATAAAGAGTTTTGAATCTTTCTTTCACACACTGAGGCTGGTCTTGAAATAATTGGGGCCTAGCTGCTTAGATCAGCAAGTACCCAACATTAGTCCTAAATCAGGACACAAAACATAACACTGAATGTCCATTAAGTGGTTTAGCACCAACATAACACAATCCAAATAGTACTGAAATATGGCCATGAGCACTACTTCTAAGTAAATCAAAACCCTTGGATATGAGCCATCCTTAGGAGGGAAAAAAATGTATATTTCTTTTAGAAGCAGAAGAAACAAAAACATTGCATGATCAGTGAACAAAATGAGCCTCCTTCATAAATCTGGAATATTTATGAATATTTTGAAATATCCCAAGTTAATAAAAGACATCATTTTAAAGACAATGCCATGGAAATTAGATAACACACTTTGCTCTTTCTGACTATGACATATAAGCTGCAGCTGTGGATTTTTTTTTCTCATAACTTAGAAATTATCTTTTGATATAAATGGAAGGTTTTATTTGTTTTCTAAATCAAGGAGTCATTTGCTTGGGTAGATCACTAAAACCTAGAATTATGATAAAAAAAAGTATACACCAAATAGAACAAGAAATTTCTCTTCAACAATTATACCTTTTATTATCAGAGTAACCATCACAGAGAATTCCAAGTTATTTAAAGTAAGCAAACGATGGCCACTTTTTGAGCTATGACAGCAGAGTCGAGAGCTGTGACAGAGACTCTCTGACCTGCAAAGCCTAAATATTTACTGTCAGGGCCTTTGCAGGAAAAGTTTGCCAACCCCTGACCTAAAGGATTCAGAACTAGGCAAGATATCTAACCTTTGCTTGAGAAAATGATTCAAACCTGAATACCCAAGGGGATTTGTCTGTTTTGTACAGAAATGTAATGACTGAAAAAAACAGAAAATGTGGTGCTGCCATATTAGACTGCTATAGCTAATCCAACGGGGGACCAGATTGTTCGGCTGAGGTCTGCACATGTCATCACAACGCGTAGGAGTTTCTGTTTGGAGCACTGCACCTTCAGCAGCTTCTGTGGACAGTGGGTGCTTTATCCCGACACCACCTAGCAAAGCCTGTGTATCTTGATAGGGAAATAGGGCTGAGTGATTAAGAATTTAGGCTCAAGAGCTAGATGGATCGAGTCCCACCTCCACCACTAATCATCTATTAGGTGAGCTGACCTTCTGAAGCTCAGTTTCTCCATGTCTACAATGAGGATATTAAAAACAATAGGACTTACTTCACTGGGTTGCTTCAAGGATTGAATAGATTTAAGTGCGTGAAGTGCTTAAAACAGTGTCTGGCATGTGACGAATGCACAGTGAGCAGAAGCTAACACTGTCTTCTCAACTCAAAGCTTTGGGAGAGCCGAGACGCAAGGGTGAAGGACGTGGGGCTCCGAATTATCATAGGATTCAGAGCTCTGAGAAAATGTGTGTGAGTGCTACTGATTTCAAAGCCACCGATTCTGCTAGAACTATCGTGCCTAACTGCCAACATTATAATCAAAATAAATTCTAAGTTTCTGTCTAATGTTACTGAGTATAAAGATGCATTTCCCCCATCTACCATTAGGAATCCCAGATTAAGAACTCCTGACTTAGGAGAAGAAATGGATTTAGAGATGGTAAAGCCAGGGTCAATTGGTAGTCATGACAAAGATATCTTTCAGCTGAAATCATAAAGGAGCATTGGGACAATTATTTGTTTATAAATGCTGCTCCACTGTCCAGTAAAGACATATATTTCCTTTCTGGAAAATTTCCCAACATCTTGGGAGAGTACTCACCAGGAACTCAATGGGAGGGTTGTTATGGACCCTGGCTAAGATCCTCCCATGAGACAGATGAGAAAGGTTGTCAGTACCTCCTACTTACATTAAATTCTGGAGACTTGCAACCTCAACGAGATCAATGGGAAAATAACTGCTGAAGGGTCTAATCCTGAGTCACCCAGCCAAAGGTGTTTGAAAGTGGTGGTTAATTTTTCCTCGCTGTTTTCTAAAGCGTTCAATAGATTGCTGACTGGCCACAATCAGGGAACTGTGCTGTTTTGATTATTACATGTAAATTAATTTACTGAAAGAAGAAAGCACAAGCATTTAGTAGGACATGGTGGTTCTATCTTGACAGCATTTTAGTTATGGGTTCAAGAGTAATTACTGAAATAAATCATCAATTGGTGGTGGCAATATTGATTTTGTGTCAGCACCTGGGTAAACTATAACCCCGTCTGGGTCTGAAGCAATGTGCATTGTCTTTGAGCTTTATTTATTTTATTTTATTTTTTTGAATTGCTGTCCAAAAAAGGGCTTTACCCTCCACATGAAACTGCCTATTGATCTGCTTTTCCCAGGAAATCTCACTGCCCAAATCACCTTTCCCTCTCCAGTTCTCACCCTGAACAGTCTTCTTGGACCATTTGACTGCACTGTCTTAACTAGTGTGAAATGCTAATACGGATGGCTGTGATTTTCCAACAAAGCGAAAGGAAAATGTGATTACTGGTCACAGAGTTTTATATTAGCACTTGCTTCTGCTAATTTAAAAACAGGTTGGACGGCAGGAAAACCAATTTCCTCTCCTAACATTAGTTTGTTCTGCTGTCCTTTGTTTAATAAATATCCTCTGAGCCCAAACTAATGTGAGTAGGAGAAAAGAGACCTGAGTTCTCCTTCTATTAAATACAAACTGGAAATCTAGTCTGACTTAATATTGTGGAAGACCACTTTGAAACTGATCTTTAAACCAAAATAAAACAACTTCCATGGCTTTATTTATATTTTTCTCTAACTGGCTCAGATGGAAAATCTTTGATGTTTCCAGTTTATTAAAGGTGAGTCAGGTAACTCAGAATAGCGGGGCACTGAATCAGGATAATCTGACCTTAAATAAACTCAGATTAAATAGTTTTTGTTTCATACCAAGAAATGCTCCTTTGGATGATAACAGAAAGCAGATAAAGAAACAAAGCACATGAACTGAAGCTTCTTTATCTGCAGAAACACATATCTCTGTCTCTTTTAGTTGTCTCTTAAATTTTGAAAAGCATGAGTTATATGTAGATCCTAGAAAAAGAACTCTTCCCATTCCTCTTTAATTGTGCTATATATTTTGAATAAACATTTTTGACTTTTCTAGTTCAAAATCCAGACTCCATTTCCATTTTTTCCATCTATTATTTTGCCTCTTTTGAATCATATGTTTATGGTGGTGCTGGTTTAGTCACTAAGTTGTGTCCAACTCTCGCAACCCCATAGACAGAGGAGCCTGGCAGGCTACAGTCCATGGGATTCTTCAGGCAAGAATACTGGAGTGGGTTGCCATTTCCTTCTCCTGGGGATTTCCCAATCCAGGAATCAAACCCAGGTCTCCTGCATTGTAGGCGGATTCTTTACCAACTGAACTACAAGGGANAGGAGCCTGGCAGGCTACAGTCCATGGGATTCTTCAGGCAAGAATACTGGAGTGGGTTGCCATTTCCTTCTCCTGGGGATTTCCCAATCCAGGAATCAAACCCAGGTCTCCTGCATTGTAGGCGGATTCTTTACCAACTGAACTACAAGGGAAGCCCATATGTTTGCACATATGTATAAATGAGTTCCCCCTCTTCATGGCTCTATGCTCCAACTCCAGGTCAGTCATCAACCAAGCACTCTCTTCACTTCACCTTGCATTTGCTTCTACTCATCTCCAAGATTTTTAGAGCATCACAGAAAATTTATAATAAATACTGACAATGATACTATGTTGGTATTTGTAGTCTATTTCATATTTTACTAAACCGTTATTATTTCATTTGAGAGACGTATCAGCTGTATTTTACCAGTTAGGAAACTTAGCTTCAAGGAATTGAGTTATGTGTCCAAGGTGACATATTTTCTAAACAGAAGAGAATGTACTTGGATTTTTGTTTTCTATATCATATCCTCAGTCTTCCACTCCAAGTCAAGTTTCATTGATTACAAACGTTTTCTAAGTTTCAACTCTTGCTCTTTCCCACTGAGTTTCTCTTCTTCTTCTGTCTATATCCTCTACTTTTCTTCCCAAGTTTAAACTATGTTTGCTTTGCCAGGAATATACCTGCTTCTCACAGATAAAGTCCCCATACATGCATTTTTGAATCCCTGCCCAGAATAAGTTTTGAAGAATGATTGCCAGGGACGTTCTATGTAACCACACCTTGAAGATTTTATATATTTTACCTGAGCACAGTGCCTTGCACATAGAAAAACATTCAATAAAGGTTCTTAGAATGAATCTGTGAGTATACATTAGAACTCTCTGACATGCCATTGAAACATTCCCAAATCTTCTCTAGGGGGTGTTGGGCTAATGTAAATGTGAGCGGAAAACTCAGCAAATGTCAAAAGGCTATAAATAATCACTTGGTTTATCAGTGCAGGGAATTTACATATACAGACATTTCCTTTGATGAATGCTATACCTCATAATGAAAAGGAACGTCTATTTAGAAAAATTAAATATACAGTGGAAAAACATGGGCTTTGGATCAAAAGCTTGACTCCTAATTTCAACTCGGCCACTTCCTTTAGTAAAATTACTACTCGAGAGTTTCAGTTTCTTCATTTTAAAACAGTCTTAATAACATCTCCCTCACATGATCATCATGAGGGTCAGACAGGCTAATGTTTGAATAGTGCCTTTTGACACATAACAGTCACCTTATAAATGTCACTTCTGTCATTTTCCTCCTAAGTCATGAGTGTCACATTCAAGTGTGACTTTTCAAGAATTGATAAACTACTGGATTGATCCAGATATCAAATTCTTTATAAACATATTATAAATATGGAGACTTTGAAAAGTGTCATTTTAAGGATTTTGAGGGAGACACAGATGCCTCAAGCTCTAATCTGGGCAGAAACAGGACTCTGCCCAACTGGAATCTTGTGACGTATATTCCTTCATCAAGATCCTAAGTGAGGTTCTTGAGACAATGAACAAAAGAGTATGCGGTGGTCTTTTTATCAGGAATTCGGTTTGAAGGGGTGAAGGACACACATATAGGCACTGAGATACAACTGAGGAGACAAATGGTCACACAGAAGTGTGGGCACAGTGGCAGAGTTCACAAGTAGAAAGATGCCACTGAGCTTGGGATAATTATAGATGCTATCTCAGAGGTTATAACTTTCAAGCTACTCCAGAAATTCATTTAGACTTTTTTATACTTGCTAAAAATGTGGGAGATGAATATCAGTGTGATTTTTTTTTCTAGATCCCAGGATATCTGGAGAAGGAAATGGCAACCCACTCCAGTATTCTTGCCTGGAGAATCCCAGGGACAGAGGAGCCTGGTGGGCTGCTGTCTATCGGGTCGCATAGAGTTGGACATGACTGATGCGACTTCAGCAGCAGCAGTAGCAGTAGGATGTCTTTGCCTTTGACCTTGAAAAAGGACTGCTGCTCATTTTCCTTATTCACACTAAGTGAATATGGCTTACAAATAAGTCCTAGTTTAATACACTTTACTCTTCAACCCTGAGCCTAGATAAATCTCATCTACCTGTCTTCTATCTCTGAGATATGCCAACTCAGAGATCTTAGTACAAATCCAGGGCTGGGGAAGTCTCACTTCTCCAGAGTCAGGCTAATTGAACTAAGTCAGGAAAATAGCATCAAGGGACAGGAAGTTGAGAGGTGACAGCTGTTGCTTAATGATAATACTAGAAACAATAATAAAAGGAGGAGGAGATGATTCTTATGCCTACTATGTCTTAGGTAATAGTCTATGGCACTTAAATACACACTGTTGTTTAAATTTTTACAACACCATGAAACAAGCATTATAACCCCCATTTTACAGATAAGAAAACTTGGCTCAAAGACAGGGCCAGTACAGTATACTAACACATATATATGGAATTTAGAAAGATGGTAATGAGGACCCTGTATGCAAGACAGCAAAAGAGATACAGATGTGTAGAGCGGACTTATGGACTCTGAGGGAGAAGGAGAGGGAGAGGGAGAGGGAGGGATGATTTGGGAGAATAGCATTGAAATATGTATACTATCATGTAAGAAATGAATTGCCAGTCTATGTTCAATGCAGGATGCAGGATGCTTGGGGCTGGTGTATGGGGATGATCTGGAGGGAAGATGTGGGGTGGG
>SJYX01001825.1:13219-64655 GCA_006410675.1 Oreotragus oreotragus | reverse complement strand
AAATAAAATTAAAGAAGTCCTCCCAATATTACTTCCTTTTTATTCAGTTTTACACTAGTGCAAAGTTTATACTTCTCATCATTCACAAGGGATGTTCCATGGTTAATAATCACAAAACACTAGTAACTTATAAATGCCTGTTTTTCCCCTGAAGATTTTATGTTATTAAACCTATGATTTTCCCAAAAAAAAAAAAAAAAAAAAAGACAGGGCCAAGAACTGAACACAGAAGTCTCTGTGATTATTCCAAGATCCCTGTGCTTAGATCTAAATCATGTTATGTTTTGACACTAAGTTCTTACTCAACCTCCAATTCTTCGTTCTGCATTTTTATTTTCCAGTATTTGTCATAATATTTCAATGGCCAATTCATGTTTTTCTCCATAGGTCTGTAGTTTTGAAGCTTTATTTTTCCACACTCATCAAGATGTATTGGTGGTAGGCCTCTAGTCATGCAAATCTCTTTTTCAAGGTCCTCAGTACTTGAGAATCCTAAATTCCTTTTGAAACTGTTGAGTGGAGCAAGCACTGTCTATACATGTTCTTTAACATGACACACATTTTGATAATTAAATATCCCATGTTGACAGTGAATCACTATACCATGAGCATCTGGAAGGCGATGGCTACAAGAAAAGAAAGCAAGAAAGAAGGAAGGAAGAGGCGCAGGATTTCTTCCCCTTTGGTTCCTCTTCTGATAGTCTAATTTCCCCCTGTATTTAGAGACTTCATTGACTCAACATTTGAGTCAACTATTTTAGTTTGCACCACGGTCTACCACTTGAGATATTTTCCACTGCATTCAAAAGCAAACTGTACTCAAAGGGTTCGTCGAACAGGAGAGTATCGACATATGAGTAATTCTGAGTCAATTAATCAATGATGTTACTATACCAAGGACCCAGTTTACTTATATCTCTCCACTCTGTTTCCTATAGGATCAGCTTCATCCTAATGCCTGTTTCCATCACAAAAGCAAAGATGGTTGTAGCAACTCTAAACATCATATCTATGTACTTCATAGTCCAGAATGGGGCTTAACATTTCTTCCAGAAACTTCCTCAGAAGTTTCTAGATTTCTCTTCTATATCTCACTGACCTAAATTGGGTCATAAATCCTTTCTTAAACCAATCTCTATCCAGATGGGCCAAAGGAATTCTATGAGTTGTCTAGGCTATCTGAACCAATCATGATAGTGAGGAGAATCAGACTATCTTGACTGCTTTAGACTAATATCTTCCACTACTTAGCAAATTGCCATTTTCCCCAGAAGCCATGAGCTTTGAGGTGGAAATACACAGAAAGGAATCAAAAGGAGTGAACGCTGTGTGGACCAACAACAGCCAACAGTCTCCACTTATATAAAAGAAAATAATGTAACCATCAGAATGTAGGAATATACTTACTGGATTAATTGCTCTTGGCAAAGTTGAAGGGTGAGTCTATCTCCAGAAAGGGAATATTAACACTCTCAGCCTGTCTTATCAGAATATAAGAGCACATCCTTTCCATATACGTAGTCCAGTTGTCTCAGGTGTTTCAGAAGAACATGTTCTCTGGTTTTCTTTTGGGTTCTTTCTAGCAATTGGCAACTGACCTTATTATTTTCAAAGGAGCATTTTAATACAAACTTCATGTTTTGGTTTAAAAGCAAATATCATTAACTCATTTAAAAAATATTTTTGAAAATCTACTAAGTACACCATATTGCTTTAGGTCCATAAGGGATATGCAGAAAAGATGCAGTGACTGAGTTTAAAGGATTTACAATCTATGCTTTTAAATAGTGGATTTAAGGCAGGATTGGTGCAAGCTTAATAAGTACAAAGAACCCAAAACATCCAGAGGTAAACAGATGATTTCTAATTGTGTACACTAGGCAAGAAGATTTGGGATGGTAATTTTGAAAAAACATTTTAATTTTACAATGGAGTATAGCTGATTAACAATATTATGATAAATTCAGGTGGGCAGCAAAGGGTCTCAGCCAAACATATACTTGTATCCATTCTCCCCTCAGTCTCCTCTCTTCTCCTCTCCTATGCTGCCACATAGCATTGAGCAGTTCTCTGTACTTTCTAGTAGGTCCCTACTGTTACTGTTAAGTCACTTCAGTCATGTCTGACTCTGTGCAACCCCATGGACGGCAGCCCACCAGGCTCCCCTGTCCCTGGGATTCTCCAGGCAAGAACACTGGAGTGGGGTGCCATTTCCTTCTCCAGTGCATGAAAGTGAAAAGTGAAAGTGAAGTCGCTCAGTCATGTCCGACTCTTAGCGACCCCATGGACTGCATCCCACCAGGCTCCTCTGTCCATGGGATTTTCCAGGCAAGAGTACTGGAGTGGGGTGCCATTGCCTTCTCCTTACAGTAGGTCCTTACTGGTTATCAATTTCAAATATAACAGTGTGTACAATTTGATCCCAAACTTCCTAGAAATGGTAATCTTTTTGAATCTGCACACTAATCAATTAAAACACTCATCAGAAAATGAGTCTGTTATGGTTGAAGAAATGAGCTGGATGAGAAATTTTGAATTTCCCGTTCTTTGAGAATAGCCTATAGAGGAGAATGGATATGAAATAGTTACAGTGTACATTAGGCTCCAACTAAGAAAACAGAAACAAATCTTTGCATTTATAAAGAGCATATTTGCTGCAAAGACTTGTTTATTATACAGGTAATGAAGGAGCTGAGAAGCCGAACATGGGTAGTAATACAACCTTCAGATAAACATAGTGGGAAGCCACTGCTGCTTAGCAGAGAGAGGCAGAAGGAGGATGTGAAGTAACCCAGAGCAGAGACCTGCATCACTCAGCAACATCTGTAGTCTTAGAGGACCTATTCAGAAGGAACTGGAGCCAAGGAGAAGAGGCAGTGGAAAGAGGAGGAATATCTCAGCCTCTTCCTTTCCCTCCCCATCTCATTTGAGTGCTCATTTCCCCCCTGGGCCCACCCTGTCAGAATCCAGCAGATATGGGTGATGCAGGGATCAGCCACTTGTGATATGTAGCAGATCAGAATAAAGTTGAAGAATGGAAGTCAGAGAAAACAGGCCCAGGAATGGCACAGTTACAAAATGCAAGGAGTGCTACTAAGTTTCTGCCAGTGATGTCCTGTTTAATAGGTGAGGCCACCTGGTGGATCTAAAGAGGCTGAAATGAAGGCAGAGGTGGTTCATCATGTGTGGACACTGCATGTGTGAACTGGGTTGAAGTTAAGATGAGCTGAAGAAAAATGTTCCTTGGTAGTTATTTAAATGAAATAGCAACTGAGAAAACAGATGACTTTTCTGAGACAATGATGGCACCATGGGAGAGCATGGAACCAGAACCAGAAGCAGAAGCCTGATGTCTTCTCAAAGAAATCAGATAATAAAACAGTGGTCCAAACACCACAATCATTACACACTGCCATATACACCCTACCTTATTGTAGACTGACTTTTCATTTTTTTGTCAAGATAGAAAACCATATACTATATACATTTAATTATGTATTTAAAGAGACAGGTTAGCTGAAGTTTCCACATCAGAGTTTCCCATTGGATCAAACCAATGATGACATTGCTCAGAGCAGGATCTCAGAACCCCCAAACAGTTTTTCTAGCACAGCAAGTCAGCACAAGGATTTTCTTGTTGTTTTTTGATGTTTCTAAAACTGCTGTATTAATTGATATTCCATGGCCATTCATGGTTATGATCAAAGACAGTAATGAGTGTATTTCTGAAAACTTAGGATCCCAGTTTGTTTCATAACAAATGTCAGTATTCACATATTTCTCTACATAAGAAAAAGTCTAATAATGTTAATTTCATCATTTTATCATGTTTCATTCACTATTTTGCAGAGTGCATCCCAATTTAGAAATCTAGAACTTTTACAGAGAAGGGTAAATATCATAAAAATTGCAATGATAAGCTAAATGGCACTGTAGCATTTATCACAAGATTTTAAGTATAGCTGGATGACCAAGCAAAATCCAAAAGACCAAATTGTATTTGTAATTCTGGTCATATTTCATAAAAATGGATACCATCAATATAGTGGTGAGAATGAAAGAGGCCAACAGCAGATGCTACAGTGTCTATAAAATTACCCAAAGGAATACAAATAAGTTCACATATCAGTGTCCAAACCCCAACACTCAGCTGTGTGTTTTCTCATCCTTGTCTTCACCTAATCACTCAGGCCCTTTCTTTATTTCTTATCAGGCTCGTGATTTTTAGTTTCAACTCCAAAATTAGTCTGTTTCAAAAGATTCTTTCAAACAACTATGCTTGCTATAACATCTTCTGGAATGAATGCTGCTTCAAAACAATAACACTCATTTGGGGGAGAATTGTAACTACCTGATAATAGATCAGTCATATGACTTATGACACACTCCTACTCTCTTCTCATGTCAGTAACAGGAAGAAAAATAAAGAAGGAGTCTTCTTAATGTGTACTTCATATGCCATAACTCAAGAAATCAAACTCCTATTTATTCATCTATTTTAGTAACAGGCATTTGTAAGTTGCCTGCTCTGTGGTTTATAAATTATTTTAAACTCTTACACTGCTGTTCCAAAATATAAATGTATGTGTTAATATTGTAGACTTGGACTCTGCTGCTGATAATACAAGGGGAATTTAACTAGCTTACAAATGTTAAAATGTAAAAGCAAAGAAAGTCCTGCTATTCATCTTCTCTGCAATATTCAGACATTCATGAAATTGAAAGTTAATGTACCAGGGACTTTCATTATCTGACCCATTCCATCCTATCTATTAGATTCTCAAAGCACTGGAGACAGAGGACCAATATGTCACCAATACAGGACTGGAAAGGTCACAAAAACGAAGCATCAATAAAGCACTACTTCTGAGTTAAATTTCACAGTGCTCAGCAGAAAATATGTTCCACAGACCAAGAGTATTGGTAAGAATGGAACTGATAGCTAGACACAACTTAGAAAAGTATTTCTTGATTCAAAAAAAAAAATCAAAACTATGTTAAAACTATCCATACCTACACAGAAAAATAGATTCTATTTTATATGCCTAAATGCAGAAGAAATAACTCTCCATTGGAACTACAGTAAAGTTTATAGTCACTGAATTGACTAGCAAAACAATATAGTCTTGTTAAATTACTCTTTTTTCTTTCCTTAAGCATTTAGTAGAATTTTATATAGGACTTGTAAAATCAATGTAGTTTTCAATACCTTTCCAGTAATGGCAACTAGAGAATACATTAGTTAATTTATCATAGCTTTTGCTATTTTAGTGTATGCAATATGTAAGCTTAATTCACTTAATAAAAATTAATCTACCAAAATCCATGGCTTCTTTTAGCTCTCCAAATTTTGACTAATTCTGAGTACTCAACTATTCAACAAGTATATTTTCAAGATTTGCTGTCAGTAATCTTAATAGGTGTCAAGAAAATGAAAAGATAAGTGTTAAGTGAGGCTTTTCTTTGAATTAGCTGCAGATACAGGAATATGTGTAAAAAGATGAGCCACAGAGCCTCGGCTGAGTGGTCAAAGAGTCATGCAATTGAAGTGATAGGAGCTCCCAGGAGGAAACAATTGCCAAGGCTTGATGGGACTAGACCGTCAACCTGTGGTTCTCCCGACGTTACGATTTCAGTTCCAAAGGATCTGAGGGACTGGCATTAAGTCTAATTTTTTTTTTTTAATAAAAATAACAAGTCTGCTATTTAAAATTACTAATACTGTACTTCTGAAAAGGACCTTTATTACTAAACTTCCAAAAGAACATTATTTGAGAATAAAAACTATCAAGTAACTTGAGTTTAGTGACTAACTCACTACATTACTACCACTTTTTCTTTCACTTTGGGGAAATTTTTTTACAGACTAGGATTTGAAAGCCTCTGGTTAATTCTAAGGGTTAAATGTATACTTTAATACAGAAGTGATACATGACAGTATCCTGGGGACAAAAGATTATGGTCTAGAGAAAGAAGCCACGTATACTGATGTGATAAAGCAATTAGGTAGTGAAAAGTACTCATTGTGAAGCAGACTAGATATCAAAGGATTATTAATTAGGGTGACCAGAGGGCTGAGTGATTTTGGTCTGGGATGGGTGGTGATTTAGCTCAAAAGGAGGAGGTGCAGGGACATTTAAGCAAAATGGAAATTTGCATGACAGGACAGAAAGAATAAAAATAAGTGAGGCTGATGATCAGGAGACTAGATAGATTACAGGGACAATTTTACATTGTGGAATATTTGGAGAATTCTCCTAAATGCACCCTTGTCAGTAAAATCAATCAGAATTAAGTACACTTAAAAAGACAGGGAAATTCACATTTTTTTATGGCTTGAGCAATGAAGGAGACAAATATCAGTGTGGATAATAACACAAGAGAAATTAATTATGAACACTCATTCCTGTCCCTAATATTTTAAAAGAGAATTTGGTAAGCACTGTGATTTAAAAAACATAACACTCTTAAAAAAGAGAGAAAAATGTTATAGCAAACTTAAACTTATTCTTATATTTAAACTATTTTTATAAGTCATATAGGCATTTGTCAGCAATAATATCTCTTATCCTATACATTACCTTTCCCTGCTCTTCTTGACATGACTATGTTATTTTTTTGTTATCCTTGTTTTATTTGCCATATCACACAATTCAACTGAAAATATTCTAGTATTAGAACACTGATTAGACAGTTGAGATTCTACTAAAATAAGAAAGAAATAGAATACAACTTTTTGGAAAATGCAGTATAAGATCATTTCTTCTAGATTTTAATAAGAGATTAAAATCATGGTTCTTTGAAATAAAGGAAAACACAGCTTGAGGTTCTACCAAAGGAACAGGGTCTTGCTCAAATAGTGAAAATATTACATATTCCTTACACGTCTTCATCTAATAAGTTAAAAAATTTTTGGCTGGAAAATTTCAGAGTGTGCATTCATTAATGGCTGTCATAAGTGACCACTGTTCCTTTCCAGAGCACTCTTGTGTACTTTGCTGCTTACAAACACTGAACCATCCGCCAAGTTTCCCTCAAACAGTCTTGGGAATGAAGATCTTGTAAGATATTTTAAAAATAACTTTCTCTGTTTCCCTGAACACACGGCTGCCACATTCCCTAAGCCTCCAGATCTGTTTTAAATTCAACTGGAATCTGAGGATCTTGACAGAAAGGACCCCAGAGAGGGCTTGTCCAATTGACAACAGAGAATCCAATAAGTCTTTTCATCTTCGGCCTCGAGATGTTATGTTGGGAGGAAAAGAAAAAGAGCAAGAGCAAAGGGAATGCTAATAGCTTGAGCAGATTTGGGGTGAAAAGTCTCTTTTTTTGTTGTTTTGTGCCAAACCATTGACATATGCTTGAATTTACTATAAAGAAATTCAGAATTATTGTTTGATTGGGGCTGGGGAGGGACAGATTGAGAGTTTGCAATTAGCATATTACATACAGAGTGGATAAACAATAAGGTTCTAGTGTGTATCACAGGAAACTATATTCAATAACCTGTAATAGACCATAATGGAAAAGAAAAAAAAAAAAGTGTGATAGTTGTTCAAACAGGGAGAGAGAGTTTGACTGTTTGCCTGTTTTTTCACAGAATTTAGAGCCTTTAATATATTTATTCCATATTTGATATTTATTTTATTTTTGAGATGAAAGAGCTTATATTCAACTTCTTTTGTGACTTATGGTTGTTACTTAAAGATGAGGTAATTTAGTCAGATCTGGATATTTTAACTTCATCCTCACATGAAAACAAAAAAGGAAGTTTTCTACACTTCTTCAGGAACCTCTACCCTTTACCAGAGGATAAAGCTTTTGTGTTTGGAAGATGTATGTAACTTTGTACCTAAATAATTCCCTGGTAGGGAGACTATAGATTTCTTCCAGAAAAGTGCATTGTAAAGGTTAGAAGAGGTAACAATAGGAGGGGAAGAAAAAAAAAAAAAGCACCTACCAAGAACCTACTTAACATGGTTCCTGCTAATATTCTCAGTGACTGCTATTAGGGCTTAATTAGATCTCCATGACAAAATTCATTACAGAAAATTCTGGCTTAGTGAAAAAATAATAAACTCAGCTCATTCATAACCTATTAGCTATTTTGCTATTAAGGAACTAGAATGATCCCATCTCCTTTTTTTTTTCTTTTCTCTTATCCAGAAGACCTGAATGAAATTTAACAAGTAGTAAAAAAAAAAAGGAGAAGGAAATGAAAGCACAGGGTGTGTGGTGGGGAACAAATCCACAAAGTTCACCAAGCTGCCCTCTTCCATGACATCATCCTCCACTTAATGAGACAGAAGTGTAAACGGAAAGAGCTTATCGGGAGGGAGAAAGAGACAAACTTCTTTCCATTCTTCCTCTCCAAGCCCATTGTAACTATTGCAGATTCAGGCCCTTTTATTCTCTCCTATATTAACACACCACCTCTAAACCCAGATCTCTCTGCCTTCACCGTTGCAAGCAATCCACTTTTCATCCACTTCTAGAACGAGCCTCCTCAACTGCAAATTTCATTTTGTTCAAATCATGCTTAACTGGAGTCCTATTACTTATGAAGTAATAAACCCATTTATAACAGAGCAACCAGAGCCCCCTACAACCTGGCATCTGTATAGACTGGCAACCTTATTATGTTTCCTCATTCCTTTCTGGCACAGCTCACCACACCAAAAGTTCTAGCTGCCCAGGAAGAACCATCTGCAACTCCTTAGAATGAGAACCTCTAAGGCAGCCTTATACATCTGGGATTTCCACATAAGGCTGCTTTTGTCTGAAATGTCCTCACCCCATCTTCATCCACCAGGGCAACATTCATAAATCATGGGGCTCTTGGTGCCCCACTGGGAAAGGTTACGCTAGTGACCTATATGTACACACAAAGATTGTATAAATACACGCTTTTGTTGTTCGGTCACCCAGTTGTGTCCAACTCTGTGACCCCATGAACTGCAGCATTCCAGGCCTCTCTGCCCCTCACCATCTCCCGAAGCTTGCCCAAGTTCATGTTCATTGTGTCACTGAGGCCACCCAGCCATCTCTTCCTCTGATGCCCTCTTCGCCTTCTGGTCTCAATCTTTCCTAGCATCAGGGACTTTGCCAATGAGGTGTCTGTTCACATCAGATGACCAAAATACTGGAGCTTCAGCTTCAGCATCAGTCCTTCCAGTGAATATTAAGTGTTGATCTCCCTTAAGATTGACTGGTTTGATCTCCTTGCTGTCCAGGGGACTTCCAGGAATCTTCTCCAGCATCACAGTTCAAAGGTATCAATTCTTTAGCATTCTGCCTTCTTTACAGTCCAGCTGTCACAACCATATGTGACTGCTGGGAAGACCATAGACTTGACTATATGGACCTTTGTCAGCAGAGTAATGTCTCTGCTTTTCAATACACTGTCCAGGTTTGTCATCACTTTCCTGCCAAGAAGCAATTGTCTTCTGATTTCATGGCTGCAGTCACTGTCTGCAGTGATTTTGGAGCCCAAGAAGAGGAAAGCTGTCATTATTTCCACCTTTTCCCGTTATATCTGCCGTGAAGTAATGGGGCTGGATGCCATGATCTTAGTTTTCTTAATATTTAGTCATAAGTTGGTTCTTTCACTCTCCTCCTTCACCCTTATCAAGAGGCTCTTTAATCCCTCTTTGCTTTCTGCCATTAGAGTTGTATTATCTGCATATCTGAGGTTGTTGATACTTCTCCTGCTTATCTTGATTCCAGCTTATAACTCATCCAGACCAGCATTTCTCATGATGAGTTCAGTGTATGGGTTAACAAACAGGGTGACAGTAGATAGCCTTGCTGTACTCCTTTCTCGATCTTGAACCAATCAGTTGTTCCATACAGGATTCTCACTGTTGCTTCTTGACCTGCATACAGGTTTCTCAGCAGATAGCTAAGATGGTCTGGTATTTCCATCTCTCTAAGAGCTCTCCACAGTTTGTCATGATCCACATAGTCAAAATCTTCATAGTCAATGAAACAGAGATAGATTTTTTTTTCTGAAATTCCCTTTCTTTCTCTGAAAGTGAAAGTTGCTCAGTTGTATCTGACTTTTTATGACCCCATAGACTATACAGTCAGTGGAATTCTCCAGACCAGAATACTAGAGTGGGTAGTCATTCCCTTCTCCAGGGTATCTTCCCAACCCAGGGACTGAAGCCGGGTCTCCTGTATTGCAGGCAGATTTTTTACCAGCTGAGCCACAAGGGAAGCCCAAGAATACTAGAGTGGGTAGCCTATCCCTTCTCCAGCAGATCTTCCTGACCCAGGAATCGAACCAGGGTCTCCTGCATTGCAGGCGGATTCTTTACCAACTGAGCTATCAGGGAAGCTTTCTCTGTAATCCAGCAAATGTTGTTTTCTCTATAATCCAGCAAATGTTGGCAATTTGATTTCTAGTTCTTCTTCCTTTTCTAAACCCTGCTTGGACATCTGGAAGTTCTAGGTCACATAAGCCTAGCATGCAAAATTTTAAGCATGACCTTACCAGCAAGGAAGATGAGTGCAATTGTCTGATGATTAGCACATTCTTTGGTGGTACCCTTCTTGGGAGCTGGGATAAGGACTGACTTTTTCCATTTCTGTGGCCACTGCTGGGTCTTCCAGATTTGCTGACATAATGAATGCAAAATCTTGATGGCATCATCCTTTAGGGATTCAAATAGTTCTGCTGGAATTTATATGTGTATATGTCTATATGTGGGTATGTGTACACCCATATACTTTGGAGGAAAATCATCACCTGCCAGATTTTAGCAAAAGTAAGCAAAAATTTCAGGATAAAAAGGATGGGAGAACTTGCCTCTCTCTTCTTAGATATAATTGTGAGATCAGGCATAGAAACTAAGACTGTTGTACCTTAAGTCCACTCCTTGTGAATTAAGAGAAGAGCACATGTCTTGGTAGACTTCCACATCCCATCTGGAGGGCAAAATCTAGAGTCACATGTTTCTCCTCCCGCCTCTGGCAAAGGAGCCAGGTCACACATAGAAAACTGCTGTAGTGGCAGGGGCTTAAATAATCAACCTACTGCATGTGCCCCCACTGGATCCAAATTTTACATGTCCAGTTTATTCAAACTTTGAGAGTAATAAATCCTGCTAGTGAATGACTTTACGTGTGAAGCAGAAGGTTCTTTTAACCTAAACTCATCTCTCTAAATCCCATGAACAGAAGACCCTGGCGGGCTATAATCCATGGGGTTGTAAAAGTCGGACATGACTTAGCCACTAAACAACAACAGCAACAACAAACATCTCTCTAAAGTTGGAAGAGGAGTTGATTCCCTGTAATAATCATCAGAAAGTGGATGACCACATCTGTGTTCATCACATTCATATTCCTTACAGGTTTTAGACTTTGATGATAGCCCCTCCACCTTCATGTTTAAAGGGCTAAAGACTTGATGTTTTAATATGCCCTCCTCTGGTATACCTGTCAGGCCCCTCTTCCTTTGCCTGTTCTTGCTATGGTTATGATATCTTTCTTTCTTCAGCTTCCCCGGAGTTTACGGTCTTCAGCTTCCTTTGAACTTAAGATCCAGTGACCCAAATTGCACAAAATCTCCCCAAAGTGGCCAAAGTTTGTTTTCATTTTTGCAAGGGCAGGACTATGATTTGTTTTGGGTTACCAGCCTTCTCATTGACTTAAATCATCTCTCCGGCATTTTATGAAAACTATCTGTACAGTCCATTTTCAGGACTGATGAAATTCAATTCAGTTCAACTCAAGAAATACTGACTGAGTGATGTTTCTGAACTCAACACTCTCATAGCTATTTTAAACAACAGCTAAAAGCCACCATTTTATAAACTTGGAAGAGATTGAGGTAATAATGTAGTACTGGTGCTGGACAGAATTTAGGAAATCAGCCATTCCAATAGTTTTATAACTTTGTATAATCTAGGAGGGAAATTCTTCAAAGGAAAGCTCATTATAGACATTAGCAAATAAAAGCTGAGATGGTCTACTCCAAGGAGTTGTTCAGGAGATAAAAGTGCTTCCCATAAGCCTTTTTCCACCATATTTGCAGACATAACCATGGAATATGGGCTTCCCTTGTGGCTCAGCTAGTAAAGAATCCACCTGCAATGCGAAAGACCTGGGTTCAATCCCTGGGTTGAGAAGATCCCCCTGGAGAAGGGAAAGGCTACCCACTCCAGTATTCTGGTCTGATGAATTTCATGGACTATATAGTCCATGGGGTCACAAAGAGCTGGACATCACTGAACAACTTTCACTCATTCACTCCATGGAATACAGAGTTGGTTCTGGCCTCATTATTTAATTTACAGAAAGGCGACTAAGATGATGAATCCAAGGTTACAGGTGAGTCAGAGGACCGAGATTATCTGATTCCTGATCTAGCACATACTCGCCTACATTGTATTTTCTTCCTTGTATTTTCCTTTTACTCAAACTCACCTAGGGAATTCCCTGGCAGTCCAGTGGTGAGGACTCCATGCTTTCACCACTGAGAGCCTGGGTTCAATCCCTAGTTGGGGAACTAAGATCCCACCAGCCTGAAACAAAACCAAACCCAAAACTCACCTACAGTTTTTGTAATGACACTCCTCTAGAAGGACTTCCTAAGTTTACCATTTGCTAAGTCTGTTTTCTCCTCTATCCTTCCCTCCTTTCTCTTCCTCCCTTCGCCATCCCTTCTTCCCTCCCTTCCTTCTTTATAAATAAATGTGTTTCTCATACTCCCTTGTAATTGTTTCACTTTCCAAAGGCTTAAATTGGCAGAAGCCTGACCTCAGGCTTCTTAAGTTATGCTTCCACTCAATCAGACAAATCAATCTCTGTTTGCACTCCAAGCTAATTTGTCCTGAATGCATTCAGAATGCATTGACTTGTTCTAATTCCTTTAACTCACCTCATTTTCCTACATTCCTTTCCCTGATCAAGGAAGATGATCTGATTAGGGTTTCTGCTGAAAGCAGCCCTGTGGTCTCTTAACGTCCCATTGGTACCCTTGTGGGTGGCGGATGATTGGCACTAATAATAGCCCTCAGTCAGTTCTTTTGTAGACTGTGAGCAGCAGCTGAGGCTGCAGCAAAATTCTCTGTGGCATGTTTTGAGACCTGCCAAGAGCTAGCAACATGCCAGCATATCTAGCAGCAATAGGAGCACTGTCCTGAAGGATGAGGATGCATCTAACAGCTGATAGAACTATAATAACACAACAGTGATAACCCTGGATTATCTGATGCAGGGCCCTAGCATACTCTTCCCACATGGCCTCAGTTATAAATGTAATACGACGCAAATGAATGATGAGCAAAGAATGAACTCAGGCTACTTTAATTTAGGAGTTGTCAACATTTTTAATGTCATGAGTGAATATAAGAAATGAAGAGACCAGACAGTGAATCAGAAATAAAAATACTAATTCTTATCCCATCCTCACGATGCTTTCTTATTAGAGCCTATGACCTTCTTGGGAGAAAAGTATATGTGAAGAACCATTAGTGGACTATTCTGGAGCGTTAGTGCTCCCAAGATGGATGCTGCCCTTTAAAATAGAGGCTGCTGAGCTTGGCCAGACATGAGTTACACATCTTTTCCTTATAGCTCTGCATTATCACAAATGATCATTCTGGTCATGCCAGCCATGGAGGATTACTTCCCCGCATTCTAGCACGAGAGTCAAATGAGTGGAGGGTGGAGAGAGACAGTGAAAAGAGAATAGAGATGGCTTTAATTTCCCATCCCATGCCCCGTGACTACTAAACTCAATAGGAATCTATTCACTGAAAGCAAGAACAACACTGCGGCCCACCAATGGGCCACCAGTATTTCTAATACACCATTAACCATAGTAATATAACGACTATCAACACACACATTTAAAAGAGACTCATGGCATATTCTGTTCAAGTTCTATGTTCCCTGAACAAAACTGTTGCCATGGAAACCTCTACCATAAGGCAGGTGTAGTTCCGCAAAGGACTATGGGCTATGAAATCAAGTTCCCATGGCAACATTTTTTGTTCAAAGCCTGAAGAATCTTAAATACATGTGCCAATACATATTATTACCCAGCAGGATACATAGGTGGGATTAATAAAGTTCAATATTTGCTCAACTAAAAGTTGTAATCATGGTAAAAATAAATGAATTAGAACCAGTTCCTATGGATCATTTATATAAACAGACTTCAGAGTTGTTACACTACTTCCTTATGAATAAGTGAGTACATGTGAAGTATTAATAGATGACTTTCTTTCATTAAATCCATCAGGCAGAGAAATGTTAACAATAATGATGGAATTTTAAAATCTGAAATATATCTTCAACTCATCAGTCACTCATGAGATTAAATCACTCAAATTTATCAAAGGAAATTAAGATCACACCGTGTGCTCAGTCCCTCAGTTGCGTCCGACTCTTTGTGACCCCATGGACTGTAGCCCACCAAGCTTCTCTGTCCGTGGAATTCCCCAGGCAGGAATACTGGAGTGGGTTGCCATTTCCTACTCCAGGGGATCTTCCCAGGGACTGAAACCACGTCCCTTGAGTCTCCTGTACTGGCAGATGGACTCTTTACCACTGCGTCACCTGGGAAGCCCAAGATCACACTACCCACCTGTAATAGAACCAATTACGATGGTAAGCAAACAGCTAAGGGGAAAAAAGCCAGGTTGATTCATCTATGTTATGTGAACTCAAGCTAACAAAATGTGCCAGCTGGGATATTTATGCTAACTGCCATTTCTGGAGCCTCAAAACATCCATATAAATATGCCAAGAACCAAATTAAGAAAAACTTTTTCCTTTATCGTTTACAAATAACCCTGAAAGTAATAATCATTTACTATAATAATATATTTCAGAAAATGTATAAAAAGATAACACTACAGAAGGCAAAGAAGGTATAAGAAGGTTTCACAAGGAGATGTTTGACTTTAAAAGGAGAACTTATCCTTCATCATCATTTCACATCTTCTAGCCCCATAAAACTTCAAAATAAAATTGATGAGCATAACAGTGAATATGATGTTAGAAACTGTATTTGGTTTTGCTCATCACTGATCCACCACACAGTGCCTGGAACACATTAAACACTCAATAAATATGTATTGCATGGATAAATAAAACACTCTATCAGTGTGGGTAACAAAGAATCTGAGGTTACAATGGTGTCTTTCACAAAATTATACAAATTAAATCTGGGTGATTTAAGTAAAATATCCCTATTAGTTCACATTTTAAATTTAGAAATGCATTGTCATTTCTAAATTGTTTTGTAATTAGCATTATCTTCCAAACCTTTAGCAATGTTTCCTTCTCTTTTTCCCCAGCCATTTCATCATGTGGCTAATGATCTACAGTCAAACACATAAACGCACCAGGAAAACTGAGCACAGAAAGGAACCCTGGGGACCTTTTTATAAAGAATTCATTTTTAAAAAAAATGCAATTATCCAATTTTTGGTTTATCTGTTCTGGGAGTGATTTTTTTTCTAAATTAGATTTTTCTCTTTTTTAGTGTGGCACATCTGTTAACATGTACAGTGAACTCTGATCTTTAAAAAAAATTTTAAACCCCATTTCATAGAATTTCTCATAGTTGTGCAAAAATGCTAAAAATTCACTGTTAGACTATGACCACAGTTATCAAACTCATTTCCAAAATTAAAGTTATATTCTTAAAAGAGATGCATGTATATAATTTTTCAAAGCAATATGTCAGCAACAGTTTAAAGATAATCTAAAAGCTGGAAGATATCTCTGAAGTGCCAAGGACCTCAAGGTGCCAGAGCGTGGAAGGCTAGGCAGGCTCTGAGCCCTGTGGAATCCATGCAGCTCTGAGGATGAGCTGCAGCTCCAGTCATGTGTCCCTGCTCAGCTGACAGCCCTTGGGGAAGTCACAGTCCTCAGCCTAAACTCCCTTATAATTTAAACCGGAAGTAACTCTCAACGCAGAGGGTTTTGTGAGCACTGATGATGTGTATTAAAGGCTGCCATTTCCTTCTCCAAAACACACCAAGAAGTTCTGTTTCTTACCTCTACATATATGAATGTAAGTTCTGTTGCCATTATTATTATTTTATTCAGAGTCCCTAAATATTGAATAAACTAAGGAATAAACAGCAAGGAGATCCAACCAGTCCATCCTAAAGGAAATCAGTTCTGAATATTCATTGGAAGGACTGATGCTGAAGCTGAAACTCTAATACTTTTGGCCACCTGATGGGAAGAACTGACTCATTGGAAAAGATCCTGATGCTGGGAAAGATTGAAGGCAGGAAGAGAAGGGGACGAAAGAGGATGAGATGGTTGGGGGGTATTACCGACTCGATGGACGTGAGTTTGAGTAAGCTCTGGGAGTTGGTGATGGACAGGGAAGCCTGGTGTGCTGCAGTCCATGGGGTCACAAAGAGTTGGACACAACTGAGCAACTGAACTGAACTGGACTGAAGGAATAATCACAGAGTGCATGCTTTTTTTTTTTTAAATAGCATTTAACAGCATATGTGCTTTTCTCTATAGCATCAAGCTCAATTCTAGTGCCTAATTATTTTCTAATAGGTTGGTATCCTGGAATGAGACTGTGTGTTCTATCACAGGAACTTAAACTCTAAAGTGTTAAGATTTGATTTTAAGGAATTTTGTTTTGTCTTTTAAAGTCATGGAGTTAAATTCCAGTAATACCTGATGCCTCAGAAAGTTTGGGTTGGGGACAGCATGACACTCTTGGAGAAAATGGAGGCTTAAAAGTCTCCCAGAGTTTAATACAGGTGAATCTTTTACTATTTTTCAGAAATTTGACAAAGAAACATGAGATTTTTTTAATCCAATAACTTTTGCTAGTTTTACCACATTAGAGGCAAAACAGCAAAAACATAGGCAAATCAAACATATAAGGAAATATGTAAACAACTATTTAAAGAATCTTCTAAATTAAGCCACACTGATGGTTTTTCATTCATTCACCCACAAAAAGTACACTTATTTCAGTGCTTCTTAAATCTTGGCACAGGGAGGATGGAAAGTAAGATTTCTGGTTTTTCAAGTCCTGTGAAAATATTAAAAATCTGATTTATGTGGATGACTCCTTATAAACAGGAGTCAACACATAAAAAAATTATTCAAAGTTTTCCCAGAGAAAACTAGTGGGAGAATTAAACCTCACAAAATGGGTATAACCATGAGGAATGTAGAAACTTGACTGTGCCTGTAAGAACCATATTCATAGTGACAGGATACACCGACTTCAAACATGACATCCACAGTAGGCATGGAAGTGAATATGCACTGAAGAATGTCCACATATAGTACTTAGAAAAAAACGAATGTTGAACTTTAAGGTGCTCTGTCGCATTAATCAACTTTTCAAAACAAATGGTGATTTAAATTCATGGTCGCTATTAAAAGGAAAAAGAACCAAGACAATCATAACAATTCACACATGGTCCATCATATTTGAAACTGTAAGACTCAAACTGGCAACTAAAAAAAAAAAAAAAGCTCAAATAGGGTTTTTAAAAAAATGTTGAAGCGTGAAACCTGTTTTAGAAAAACAGCATCATTTGTCATGTTAAAGTTGTTAGGACCAGCTGGATTGATTACATAAACTGGCAGCATTTTCCATATATAGGTGGTGAAGCAGTAAAAGAATCTGCCTGCCAATGCAGGAGACGCAAGAGACACAGGCTCAGTCCCTGGGTGAGGAAGATTCCCCTGAAGAAGGAAATAGCAGCCCACTCCAGTATTCTTGCCTGGAAAATCTCATGGACAGAGGAGCCTGGCAGCCTACAGTCCAAGCATTCCCAAAGAGTTGGACACAACTGAGCACACACACACACCATATACATTTCACTTGCTCTTCTGTACAAGAGTGTTGTATAAAGGCGTTCAAGTTCATTTCAAATTTGCAGATGTAGATCTGTGAACAAAAAGATGATATTAAAATAAGTGAATTTGAATCAACATAGACTCATTTTTAAAAAATTTAAAAAGCATACTCCCATTACTTTATTCTGAAGTAATACTAGATGCTGCATCAGGCTCTGGGGATACAAAGATGTAAAACATCTGGAGAGACCCTTCTCTGGAGGCCTGCGTCATCTATGATTGGAGGGGAAAACATATATAAACACATCCATATAAAATATGATGTGGTATGAAAAAAAAAGGTGGGAATCTAGAAAAGGGAGAGACTGAAAATCTACTGTTTTCTATTTTGAAGCAACTAAACGAACAAAATATATTACCTCCCCACTACCCTCAAGCTATTAACAAGAATACTGCAGGGTAACTTGCCCAATCATCGTCTGTTTTACTAGAAAACTAAAGTGAAAATTGCAATCTGTCTGCTGTAGAACATACTGGAGCATGATCCCAAACTGATTACAGACTTGTCGAATTGTATCAGCATTGATTTATAAGGCAAGGCCCTGCGGCGTATCAGTGTGGTGCCAGTTCATAAATGCAGCACTCAGGCTCTAGTATTGGGTTCTGGGACAATCCTATGTGAGCTTTTGAGCATCACTTTTATTATAATCAGGTTGCTGTTTGGACCCTTCAGAGGTTTCTACAGAACCATTTTAGGAGTGGAGGTGAAGAGGGGCTACTTGTGGGATCCTGAGCTAAAATGCTGTCAGGGATATAGAAAACTCTGAACAACTGCCTATGTTATAAAATTTTATTCCTAATCTTACACAGGCATCTACTGAAATGAAAAATAATTCTACAAGGTCATGAATTAATCTTTGCATTATCAGCAAATGATAGGAAACAAACATTTTAGCCTAAAAGGAAAAAAAGCTTTCCAGAGTAGGATGTTATGATTAAGTCTTACTCCTTAGCATCTGTTACTTAAAAGAAATTTGGTTCATTCATTCATTCAAGACATATTCCCTGAGTTCCCACTATCTGTCAGGCACTGTAGTTCACCACACAACATGGCATTAGCTGATCATTACTATTAGTGCATTTTTTTTTAAAGGAAAATACTAAAACCAAAATGAGGTACTTTTTAATTACATAAATCATTCGCTGTATCCTAAGTAAATTAAACCATGCACAAGCTTTAACAGGTTTTACTCTGACAAAAGTAGTAATCAAGGTGGCTAGGAAAACAACGCTATTTCAAAGCACCATCATTTCAGCCAAATCATTCAGGACACATTTCTTTCCTTTGACCTTTACACCCACTAAGTGATACAACTCCTCTGTCCAGTCAGTAGGTCAGACACCTCTACTGCTGCACAAATATCATTCAAGAGAAAACACAATCGCCCAACCTGATTACATGGAAATTGGTTTTGTACAATAGAAGCCTTTTTGTTCAGACGACTACAGCCTCCTACGGTGTAACTTTCTTTACAGAGTTAATAGACTAGGGATGGATTTTGAATTTCACACACATACACAAAAGCCTCATTACCATTTACATTCGTGCATGGCTAACAAAAATGAGCAGGAGCTACTGCAAATCATTAACGCCGAGAAATGAAATTGAACCAAGGAAAGGAAAGCCTGTTTTCTTAAAGCCTATTAGTATGGATTAACGTTAATTATAACAGGATAGTTCAACCTATCAAGAACAATTGTGCTTTGTTTTCAGATATTCAGAAATGTAGATGGGATCCTGGTTTAATTTTAAAGTTCATTCTAATATCTGGACATTGGGATACTAGTTCCTCAGACGTTCACTTCTGAAAAAGAAGTCTGAACTTGAAACATTGATTCTACTTTTAAATGAAACAAATAGTTTTCAGGAAAGAGAATAAAAAATAATGGAGGGAAAGAAAGAGATATAGCAAAACCAGGTGCTGTGCTAAGTCGCTTTAGTCATGTCCAGCTCTTTGCAACACTATGGACCATAGCCTGCCAGGCACCTCTGTCCATGTAATTCTCCAGGCAAGAATAGTGAAGTGGGTTGCCACGCCCTCCTCCAGGGGATCTTTCTGACTCAGGGATCGAACTCGTTTCTCTTGCATCTCCTGCATGGGTGCCACTTGAGAAGCAATGTGGACTTAATCTCTCCACCTGAAGGCGCTGAAATTCTTACCCGCTCTCAGTGGGTCCAGAGGGCTCCCTAATCCCCTTCACCCCACCTCCCAAGGATCTGTGTATGCTACCGCTTCCACATCCCTTTTGTTCTCCCATACATGCCCCATGCTCCTGGTCTCCTCAACTTTTCAGGTTCCCCTCTGTCTCTTTACCCATGTACGAGAGTATACCTGCCTCTGGATCTGTGGTAGTAAGTCTCCACCATCACTCTCAGGGTTAGTGGGGAGGACCCCCAGTTGACATCCTACCTCGTCTTAGCTGCCTCTTTCTCAGGATCTTTCCAGCAACTTATATTCCAGTCTTCTTAAATTCTAATCCCAGTCTCAGCTCTTGGGTCCCACAGGCATGGACCTGGGAAGCCCCTCTCCCTCCAAGCTCCAGACAGAATTTGGACACGTATCCAGCTTCTTGTGCTGGAAGAGTGGGGCTGAGGTTTATAAACATAAGGTTGTCTTTTACTGTTAGAAGCTCCTTCACACAAAGGTGGTTGCGTTTTATAAAAGTCACTTGGAATATGCAAGCTCTTTCTTTTTTGCCCTATTCCTACAGTTTTGTCTGCATTGCTTACAGTGAATAGGAAGGAAAGAATGTATGGAGGAGTCAGGAAAAAAACGAGGTGAATCTGACGTTTCAATGTCTTAAGACATCAGATTGGCCACTTAGGATGGAAGGGTCACAGGGGGTAATTGTAACTTGATGGTGTCATGGTCCTATATCTAGATTCTGGATTTTAACCAAGTTTAGAACCAAGTCCATCAGTGACTGGACATCCTGCTTCCTCTCTCCAGGCAAGAGACAGGTCCAGGCAAGTGGTGACTGGTTCTGGGTGCTGATGGGGTACACACATGTTTATCACAAAACTCACTCACTACTTTTTATTTTCCTAGATCCTGGAAGGAGTGAGGGACGGTTGGAGGAATGATACATGCAAGTATTTGCCAGATGAAGCATGCTGGCATTTTTCTTAGTTGTCTTACATGACTCTTCATGAGATGTTTAATGGGGGCTTTCCAATCCAGCACACTGAAACTGACTTTTAATTACAGACGTATAATTGACATTCAATAACTGCACCTATTTAAAGTCCATAATTTGCTGAGTTTTGACATATGTGTGCACCCATGAAACCATCATCCCATTCAAGACAGTGAGCATATGCATCAACCCCTAACATTTCTTCACATCCCTCTGCCCAGCACACTAAAATTTTGAGCATTATTTCCATGGAAGAAACCATCAGCTTTATTCTCCAAAATGGACCACAGCATCAGTTTAATTTCATAGGACACTATCGTCCACTGAAGTATCTAGATTTCATGTTTCCGACTGGCCAAGGTTCAAAATGGTTTGGCTTATTCCATTAAAGAGATGTGTGTTCAGGCATGTGCATGTAAGTGGGTGTTCACATAGCTATGCATATACCCTGACAATATATTTTAATGTAATTTTGAATTAGAAGTAGTGGTTTTCCCCCCAAAATAAGTTACCTTTTAAAAAATAATAATTTATTTATTTTAATTGGAGGCTAATTACTTTATATTATTGTGGTGGTTTTTGCCATACATTGACATGAATCAGCCATGGGTGTACCTGTGTTCCACATCCTGAACCCCTCCTACCGCTCTCCCCATCCCACCCCTCAGGGTCATCCCAGTGCACCAGCGCTGAGTGCCCTGTCTCATGCATCGAACCTAGACTGGCGATCTATTTCACATACGGTAATATACATGTTTCAGTTATTCTCTCAAATCATCCCATATTCCCACAGAGTCCAAAAGTCTGTTCTTTACATCTGTGTCTCTTTTGCTGTCTTGCATATAGGGTTATTTACCATCTTTCTAAATTCCATATATATGCATTGATATACAGTATTGGTGTTTTTCTTTCTGACTTACTTCACTCTGTATAATAGGCTCCAGTTTCATCCACCTCATTAGAACTGATTCAAATGTATTCTTTTTAGTGGTTGAGTAATATTCCACATGTATATGTACCACAGCTTTCTTATGTATTCATCTACCAATAGACATCTAGGTTGTTTCCATGTCCTGGCTATTGTAAACAGTGCTGCAATGAACATTGGGGTACACGTGTCTCTTTCAATTCTGGTTTCCTCGGTATGTATGCCCGGCAGTGGGATTTCTGGGTCATAAGGCAGTTCTATTTCCAGTTTTTTAAGGAATCTCCACTCTGTTCTCCATAGTGGCTGTACTAGTTTGCATTCCCACCAACAGTGTAAAAGGGTCCCTTTTCTCCACACCCTCTCCAACATTTATTGTTTGTAGACTTTTGGATAGCAGCCATGGCATGAGATGGTACCTCACTGTGGTTTTGATTTGCATTTCTCTGATAATGAGTGATGTTGAACATCTTTTCATGTGTTTGTTAGCCATCTGTATGCCTTCTTTGGAGAAATGTCTGTTAAGTTACCTTTTTTTAACTAAAGCAAAATTTTGGAAAGATTTTTTTCTCACTGAAATGTCTTTTCACCATATGGGACCAACCTTTCTGGCACATCTTAGTTACAGATTTAGAAACACAATTATTTGAGCTTCATTTAGTCATTCAGATAATTATGCAAACCAGTCAGCTTCATGGACCTGGAAGGACACAAACAGGGGCCAAACAATTAGCTCTTGTCACTCTTGCTGTGTGAAAATTGAATGATGACACATGACAGGGGTGTCAGGCTCTGGGAACTGGTAGTGTGGATGCTGCTACCCAGGCAGTTCCTGGACATCACACAAAAACCAGGCTCCCACAGAAGGAGATCAAGCCAGCCAATTCTAAAAGCCATCAACTCTGAATATTCATTGGAAGGACTGATGCTGAAGCTGAAGCTCCAATCCTTTGGCCAGCTGATGCAAAGAGCCAACTCTTTGGAAAAGACCCTAATGCTGGGAAAGACTGAGGGCAAGAAGACAAGGAGATGACAGAGGATGAGATAGTTGGATGGTATTAGCAACTCAATGGACATGAGTTTGAGCAAATCAGGGAGATAGTGAAGGACAGGGAAGCCTGGTGTGCCGCAGTAAGTGTGGTCACAAAAAAGTCGGACACAACTTAGCAACTGAACACAACAACAACACAGAGGTTGAAATGATTCAACCAATCTCTTCACAAATAATTTTCTGGGTAGCATCTTTCCACAAAACTATGGTTTAGTAAAGACAAGTTTCTGTCTTTTCATGTTTCTAAGATTTTTTTTTTTTTCCTATTTACCAGGGAGCATGACCTTAACTGATAGAGAAGACTATTTATTAAGAAAAAAGACACCGTACTGCATGTCAAAGGGCACTCGCTTTATGAAGAAACCTCTTCCCTTGCCACATGGCCACTGGAAGGAGCATCCATCAGTCAATCAAAATTTGCTGAGATCAGATGGAGCCACTTTCCTTCACTACTGCAGTTGTCAGATTTATGAAATAAACAGTTTGCTTGAGCCTAAAATGAAATACTTTCTATTACTACTGTATGTACAGCCTCACACAATATTGGACCATTCACTGGTTGCATAAATATGTATTGAATTTCTACTATGTCCGAGGCATTGCAGGGCATATAAATATGAATATGACATAATATGGCTCTCAGGGAGTTTACATCATGGAAATGCACATGGCACTCAAGAGAACATTTAACTATGGAGGTTATGGAAGAGGAGAGATCTGGCAGGACGTCTGAAGTAAATAAAGGCTTTCAGATCTAAGGAAGCTAAGGATGATCGAGGAAAGATTTCCATTTAATTAATCATTTTCTAACTTGATCAGACTTTCATTATGTCTTTGCTTTTGTTACCTACGTGTTGTTTTCCTGAACTAGACTAGAGTCCGTGTGAGGCCACTAACAAATTTATCTTTTGTAGCTTTGTATAGCATATAGTAAGTGCTCTTGTGTTGCTGAATGAACAGAATACATTAGAAACGACATCATCTTTAGCACATGACTTTCAGGCTCAGTTCAGTTCAGTCGCTCAGTCATGTCCGACTCTTTGCGACCCCATGAATCGCAGCACGCCAGGCCTCCCTGTCCATCACCATCTCCCGGAGTTCACTCAGACTCACGTCCATCGAGTCCGTGATGCCATCCAGCCATCTCATCCTCGGTCGTCCCCTTCTCCTCCTGCCCCCAATCCCTCCCAGCATCAGAGTCTTTTCCAATGAGTCAACTCTTCCCATGAGGTGGCCAAAGTACTGGAGTTTCAGCTTTAGCATCATTCCTTCCAAAGAAATCCCAGGGTTGATCTCCTTCAGAATGGACTGACTGGATCTCCTTGCAGTCTAGCCAGACAGTAACAAATTTCTAGGAATGGTTTAGAAGTGTTACTACTGTCCTTTTCTGAGGGAGAACTTTGTTTAATTTGTTACTTCCACAGTGTATTCCCAATAGGAAAAAAATATTTTTTCTGTTTGTACAATAAATGTAGCTTCATCATATATAGTTTTGCATACACAACAAAAACATTAAAATTGTCTTCTGTACTCTGTTCACTCAGATTATGTCCCATTTTCTTGTCTCTTTTATGTGGTAATATTAAGTACTCTGCATATATTGAATATTATATACTCAATATATGTCCTAACACATTTAATTTTTTAGTACCATTTCAATATATATGTATAATTAATGAATGCTTTGATCTGGTTGATTTATTCATCTTTCTAATATATTTTTATTAGTACACTCCCACAAACAAAAGGGACATACTAAGTTTGAGCTCTAAAAGAAGCTTGCTCACTCTTAGTCTGCTAATAAAGTGTATTTAATTTTTTTTAATCATCTCTTTCAGAATGGAATTGAAGCCACATTAAATACTCTGCTATCAGTTCTATTTTGGGTATAAATCATATGACACTTACCCAATATATTCAAGCCTCCACTTAACCCCTGGGAGGAGTTACCTTCAACCAAGATGGCAAGACCACCATCTAGAACATTTTCAATAAATGGCAAAGACCAAGCACTGGGTCCCTTATAGACACAGACCACTCAGATAAAAAATGGTTGCTTAGGAATGCTCCAGTGTGCTTTGTTAAAAAGAGTTATTAAACCAACAAACAAGCCCAACCTTGCCCCTCCACCTCTCAAAACCTTCCCATGCCTTTCCTGCTTCTAGCCTCTTTAAAGAATTGGTTCCCTGCACTGTCTGCCTGAAGCAGCGTCTCCACTGCCAAGCCCTTCCTGTTGGCTTTTGTCATCTAGGGCTTCCTCAGTGGCTCAGTGGTAAAGAATCTGCCTGCAACAAAGGAGAGACAAGGTTCAGTCCGCGCTTTAGGAAGATCCCTTGGAGGAGGAAATGACAACCCACTCCAGTATTCTTGCCTGGAAAATCCCATGGAAATCCCATGAAAATCCTATGGAAATCCCATGAAAGTCCCCCGGAAGCCTGAAAATCCCCAAGAAGCCTGGAGGGCTACATCCCATAGGGTTGCAAAGAGTTGGACATGACTGAGCACAGACGCACTGTCACCTAAGTTAGAGTTGAACCCACTCTCCTAGGCTCTGTCACTATTCCCATCCTTGCTTTCACTACCATGCCACAACACCTAGACACAGAGTTGATTTTATGTCTTTCTCCCACTCTTCAGCACTTGAGTCTCAGAGTGCAATATCACCACGTTCACTTTTATATTCCCAATGCCCAAAGAGCTTTGGTCACGTAGAGGTGCAGCTCACGTTTGCTGAGTGAATGGCTGACTGCCTGAGGTCCTAGGGTGGAGTTTAGTTGGAAAGACAAAAGTGGACACAGGGAGCCTGCTACATGATTAGATTAACTGAGCTCTGACAAGGGGGACTTCACCACTCCTTGGCATGAAGTCTTGCCTTAATACCTGACCCTGGGATCTGCACAAAAGAAACCATTTTCTCAATGTTTTTCTAAGTTAGTGTCTCTGCTGCTGCTAGAGCTGGCCTATTGGGGAGGCACTTAGCCCTGATCATCTCTTTCAATCCAAAGGCTGACAGCATTCTTCCAGCCTCTCCTCAAATGCTCAGCCTGACCCTCAGCAGGGGATCCTTCGCTCTGACCTTCTCCACTTCCCCCTGAATATTAAAAATATGGAAAAAGAAAGTTTAAGACCCCGTTTCCTGCCAACTACACCTCCCTCTGGTCTTTTCACTGATAAACACTGATATTTCCAGAGCAAGTTTCATCAGAAAAGAAGAAGCCAAAGGAAATTTGCATGGCAAAGGTACACATATCATTTTAGGCATGCAAATTATTGTTTTTAGAAGAATAAAAAGCTGTAAATATTTTGAGAAGTGGGCCCCTAGTGCCTCTTAAGTATTCTAAACTACACTGTGTGCTTCATAATTATGTAATATATAGAATACCAGCTGCTTTGCATGGTACTCTGGAGATTTGGAGGATATCAGAAAGCTCTCCTCCCCCAGTGAGAGCTATAATCAAGCAAGTAATACCATAAAGCCAGATCGAGTTGACATTGAGTTGCTGGATTTTAACACACTTCAAAACAGATGTTTAGTCTGTGTGGTGTGGATACAGAGGAGCATATTTTTGCCTCAAAAAATAGAGTCATACAAAGTTGTATACCTGTAAAGTGTATTAATATGTATTATCTCATTAACATCTGTCTGAAGTTACGTACACAGGTTTACATTTGGATATATGTGGATATCCTTATAGATTATATATTTAAATATTGATATCTTTGCATTCAAATACACGCATACATTTAGTTAAAAGACAAAACCCTAGATGCTTCTTTTCAAGTATGACAAAGAGCAGAGATACATTTGAGCATTGAGAAAAGAGTCAAGCATACTAATGCTTTCCATTGGGCCTCTTGCCTGTCACAACCATAGGCATCCTTTTGAAGGCTTCATAAAAGGAGAGGTTAATTATTTATAGTCTTACAAATCCCCTCCCTAGTTGCTTATATCCCCAAAAATATGACCTGGGTAAGAACTTTGACTATAAAGGAAAAAAGAATGGGGCAAAGATGCTTGACTTCTCCTTTGAGGATATCACACATGGCCAGGCCCAACAAGGAAATGGTAATTTCACGAGATGCTTTCAGAATGAAAGAGAGGTAAGAAATGAAAAGTCTCATAGCTTTCACAACTAAAATGTAGGCAGGGCTCTGCAACCATAAGCTTCCCCTTGGAAATCACTGGTGTTGGGTTCTGAGTCTCACTTCTGCAATTTCTTTTAGAAAAATGGAGAAATGTAGCTGTCCCCAAAGACCAGAGGAAAAAAGCACTATTGTTTCTAGAAAAACAGAGAAATGTGAGTTCTACTGATGGAACTCAATGGAACAAGTCACTCAGAACTTAATTTGGCTAAAGCTGCCTGCAAGACATGGGCACTGGAGTCAGCCTGTGTTCAATCCCAGCTATGACCTTAAGCAGGTTACCTGACTTTCCAAGACTCAGTTTTCTCACCTGTCAAAAGGGAACAATACTTATCTTGAAGTAAGATATCCTGATAGAGTTCTTGCATCTAAAGGGGGAAACACCCACAGGTGAGTCCATACATAGGCATGTCTACAATTTCCCAAACTGACAGTCACCAGCTACTTGCAGTAACTGACCAGTCTGTATGTCTGCATTGCACACTATTTGTGATTTCAATTCAATTTGAGTTTGAGCAGGAAAAATGTACTTTGGAGAAGACTGACACTGATAAGTGAACAGCTTGCAGAAGGTTTAAAATAGGACCCTGAATGGAAACACTTTCTATGTATCTGCTCTGACACATTTCTCCCTCCCTGTATATCTGTTTCTCATGAAAAGTCCACGCTCTGAGTTTACCTCCAGCAGAAAAACTTGACTACTTTTACATATACGACGAAGGATGGATAAGGCAGGCTCCCCAATAATTTAGTGGTGTTACTCTTGTTCTAATAATTACTAATCATCAGTGGTGCTAATACAGTGATGATAATATTGCCAATTTCTCTTTGTTCTACTGCCACTGTCAATTACCACTGGTGTGAAGACAATCATATTAATAAGTACCGAGAGGCCAATATTGACAGGGGAATAAAACATTTTTTGAATAGAGACATCTCACTGTTTAATTTGCCAACATTCTCTAAGCTGCCGTACATGTCCATGACAGCCGCTCCGTCACAGCTACATTAAATTAGAGCCCTCCATTTCCTCCTATCTAAAAATAATCTTCCCGCACCTTGTTTCTCATTCAACAAATATTTGTCCAGTGCTTGTGATAAGCCAGGCTCTCTCGCTTTTCCTCTCCAGGAAGAACCATCAGGCAGCCATGGTCTATACCAGAGCAGCAAACTGCAGTCCCAAAGGCTATGTTCCATGGACAGGTTTGCCCTGTTTAGTTCAGACAGAGTTTTTAAAACTTTGAGCTAACATTTACAAATGTGCAAATTTACATCAAGAAACCCCTAGATTTGCATCTTTTGAAAAATCAAAACCACAGGCAGCACTGGGCTCGCACAGCCATATGGAAATAATCGACTGGGGCTGAAGTGGGGTGTGGGCGCTTCCTCGCCCCATTTGCTTCCCTAATCCACCCCTACACTCACACACACACTCGCAGGCACATGCTGTTTTCAAAGACTGACCAACCCCTGACACTGGACGCTTCCATGGTGGGTGCGTGAATTCCACCCTGTTCCATATAGCCACCTTGGCCTTCTCCCCAGACATTCCTTCTCTCCTTGCCACAGCATTTCTGCCTCCATCACAGAAAACAGAATTTGATCTCAAATCTCAGTCGTGTCAGACTCTCTGTGACCCCATGGACTGTAGCCCACTAGTCTCCTCTGTCCATGGGATTCTCCAAGCAAGAGTACTGGAGTGAGTAGCCATTCTCTCCTCCAGGGGGATCTTCCTAACCCAGGGATCGAACTCAGGTCTCCTGCATTGCAGGCAAATTCTTTACTGTCTGAGATAAGAGGGAAGCCTGATCTCAAAGTAAATTTAGTCCTAACTATCAAATCCCATCACCAGCCCTTTCGGTCCTTCTTTCTTGTCCTCCTCAGACTCTTTGAAATATCTGAATCCATTAACCAACACTGCTTTCTGGATTTCCCTCCGTCTGGGCTTCTTGGGGTCTCCCCTTTGGTCCTCAGCACATCTCCCCATGTCCTCCTCCTTTTCCTCAGGCACTGTTCCTGAGAAAGTGCTCTGCACCACCCTCTCTGTGAAAATAATAGCTTTCATCCTTTGCCAGTTATTATGACTACAGCAACCACTCGCACAGCCATATGGAAATAATCGACTGGGGCTGAAGTGGGGTGTGGGCGCTTCCTCGCCCCATTTGTTTCCCTAATCCACCCCTACACTCACACACACACTCGCAGGCACATGCTCTTTTCAAAGACTGACCAACCCCTGACACTGGACGCTTCCACGGTGGGTGCGTGAATTCCACCCTGTTCCATATAGCCACCTCGGCCTTCTCCCCAGACATTCCTTCTCTCCTTGCCACAGCATTTCTGCCTCCATCACAGAAAACAGAATCTGATCTCAAATCTCAGTCCTGTCAGACTCTCTGTGACCCCATGGACTGTAGCCTACTAGTCTCCTCTGTCCATGGGATTTTCCAAGCAAGAGTACTGGAGTGAGTAGCCATTCTCTCCTCCAGGGGGATCTTCCCAACCCAGGGATCGAACTCAGGTCTCCTGCATTGCAGGCAAATTCTTTACTGTCTGAAATAACAGGGAAGCCTGATCTCAAAGTAAATTTAGTCCTAACTATCAAATCCCATCACCAGCCCTTTTGGTCCTTCTTTCTTCTTCCTCCTCAGACTCTTTTTTTTTTTTTTTTTTAAGTTTAGTTAATTTTTTTTTTTAATTCTTACAAATAATACAGACCTCCTGGATACAGTTTTTGAAAATTAAACAAATAGCCATTAATTTAACCTACTGTCCTTTCTGAGCAAGAATAAAGTATTATACTGTAATTAACTCTCTGGTTTTAATTTTTCATTCCTCTAAAAATTTACATTCAAATGATACATTTCTTAAAGAATTGATAGCAGTTTTTTCTCCAATCTTAACCTATAATATTTCAAAATATTTTTGAGTTAATCTTTGACCTTCACTCATGGAGTGAGAAAAATAATCAAGAAATAGTACAAGGCTGTCTTAAAAGATGAAAATATGACATTTTCTTCTTATCTTCTGAGAAGTGGAATACAGTCTGCAGCAGTTTCAAAGCTTTCTTTGCCACAGCAGGCTCCTGATTAATATTTCTAATATATATTCAACAGAAAACAGAATCACTCACAAAAAGATTTTTCAAAACTCTGTTTTCTAACAGCCAGTGTTTTGTTTTTCTATTCATGGAAATGGCAACAACTTAATTTTCTCAAGATTTATCTGGCTTTTGCCAATGCATTTATTTCACTTTATGATGGGCATGTAGGAAAAAAAATGTTTGGTTCATATTGTTAATGTGAAATCACATAGCTTTTAAATAAAACCATTTAATTGAGCCTACCACCAGGAAGGAAGACATTGGTTAAATTTTCAATAGTAAACTAAAGAACCTAAGATGAGAATTCTTTCCAAATCTCCCATACAGAGACCTATAACAAATAAGACTATCCAGACTGACACATTATCTTTTCTGCTAAATCTTTTCTGGTTTTAAGATGAGTTATAGCGTGAAACATGAACCTGTTAGTTTATATTTCAGGAAATTGTATGAAATGATTTCTAAGGCACTTTCCATAGATATAATAGGGTTCAAATGACCTTCTCTTTGTCACAATCACTCTTCCCTTATGCATAACCAGCACCTTATTTCTCTTAAAGGTCTATTCTTCTTATTTATTTTTTCTTTCAACTCAATTCAGTACAATTCACAATTCCCTCATTATATGTAACACACATTACGGACTTTCAATATTAGTAAAACATGGCTTTCTACTGGAATTGGAAACCCTTTAAAAGGTGAATTCAGTAAAGATATTATAAACAGAAAACTTTAAGAAATTGGGAAGGTAGGCTATGAGCTTCTCATTTACAAGGCCAGTACCTTCTTATTTATTTGCAGGGCTTGTGGCAAAACTAGGAACGGAAGCCCACAAGTCAGATACCTTAATATATCAAGCTCATAAATGATACTCTCAGATGGTAGTTTAGTATGCATTCTGTCCTATTAACTTGACAAATGTATCTTAAATTGAAAAATATATGCAAGTTATGTTTTTCTATAACTGACAGTCACATAATATTTTAAAAGACAACTAAATTTACTTATTGCTGTACATATCTGAGTATTCTGTTGATGGATCAACAATTCTTTGATGAGTAATGAAGTAAAAATATGTACAATTCATTAAATAGTACATATTTCTAATAGATGTATTTGTCTTGCCTTTGTTTCAACAAGATCACTGTGCTTCTTAATCAAGATTTGTTTTACATAATTGTGTTCCATTGACACCAATCTGTGAAAGGATTAAAATTATAAACATGATATTTTCTAAAACTTGAGTGCATTTTTGTCAAATTTACATAAATAAATATTTTATTTAATAAATATAAATAAGTAATGATATTTTTCAAATAGTTACTTTCAAAAATAGTTACTGTGGTTTTTAAATATTAAAATTTATAAGATAAAACAAAATTAATATCAAAATTTTAAACTATCAGTTTAATAAAGCTAAAGACATTTGATTTATTCCTATGAAGTATTTTTATAAAAATGAGACTATTTGAAATGTAGTGCTCAGCCTCCACTTAGTTGCTAAGGTAAAGAATTGGCTTTACAATGTTAAACTAGATCTATAAGCATGCTCATTTGAGAGCAGCATGAATTATTTAATATTACAAAATGCTCTTCATTCTCCAAGTGCAACTGTGATAAATAATGTGCTAACTTGAGTACCTTCTGAACCATGAATTATAAATAAGCAGCAAAAAAAAAAAATGATTTCTCAGCACTACTGGGAAACAATAGTTGGCTATGTTAGAATTTATTGTATCCATGCTATCCTAGAGAAAGAGTATGACAAGTTAGAATAGTCTGTATTTTTTCATTTTGAAAGCTTCTAGTGCTCAAATTCTTCTTACTCCAAAGCAGTGCCCATATTCAAAAGAAAAGTAGCACAATCTACCAGTTTTTGTGGCTCTAAAGTACTCTTTCTTTCAAGGAAATAGGTCAAGAGATGTGGAAAAGCATTTCTTTGGGTCACAAGAACATTTGTATAGGTGTTGGCTGTGAGTTTGAAAAATCATTCTAACTGTGGATCTAGGACATGCAGGATTCTCAAAAGCTTAAGAGCTCAAGGCAAAAATACCTTTAACTCAAGCCCAAAGCCATTAGTATCCATCACACTGTCTCCTATAAAGCAGGGTGTAATTAATGCTGTAAATGTTACAGAATTTGGTGACCAATTATTCAGCTGTGGGGTGAGGAACACATAAATAAGTGAACCACAATGGTAACATGTGAATTCTGCTGATGGGGAGGTTTAATAATTCCAGAAAAAAATAGTATTGTGAGAAAAGAGGTTGAATTTATCTCTAAACATTGTAAATTTGAGGTATTGGTAGAATTCCTCTGAAGAAGTCTATTAACTAACTGGACATCATGGGCTAAATCAAAATAAAATAATTAATGAGGGCTGAAATATCAAGAATCATGCCTAATTTTTTGAAAAGTTTAGAAAGTTTCAAAGATTAATGCAAGGGATACCCAATATAATGATGACAGAGTAAAGTGGGCATTTATTTCTCTTCCAAAGAATGAGTGCTAAAAATCAAAATTTAAATTCCACTTTTGGTAAAAATGGAAACAGTTAAAAATCTCTAAAACTACAGGATAGGTTTGGGGGCTGGTCACACAATGGGAACCAAGCAAGGGCTCCCTAAGGAAGAATAAGGGAGAGGAAACCATGACAGCAGATCTCAGGGGGAAAGCCCAAATAGTGAAAACAGTTTTTTAAAAGAGAAGAATATAACCTGTGTCCTGATTACTAAAGCGTTGGTTTTGACAGCAGGATGGTGGTACACACCGAATAGGAGGTAAATAAGGGTGGAGCTAACAGAAATGATTACCCAAACAAACAATATTTTTAAGAAGCTGTCTCTGTACCCACAAAGCAGAAGAGAGAACTTGTATCATAAACAATGCAAAGTGTTGGGCTGGGTTAAACACAAGCTGTGATCAAGAGTGCCAGGAGAAATATTAATAACCTCAGATATGCAGATGACACCACCCTTAGAGGAGAAAGCAAAGAGGTACTGAAGAGCCTTTTGACAAAGGTGAAAGAGGAGAGTGAAAAAGCTGGCTTAAAACTCAACATTCAATACACTAAGATCATGGCATTTGTTCCCATCAGTTCATGGCAAATAAATCACAAAACTATGAAAATAGTGACAAACTTTATTTTCTTGGGCTCCAAAATCACTGCAGATGGTGACTGCAGCCACAAAACTAAAAGACGCTTGGCTCCTTGGAAAACAAACTATGGCCAACCTAAACAACATATTAAAAAGCAGAGATATTACTTTGCCAACAAAGTCCATCTAGTCAAAGCTATGGTTTTTCCAGTAATTATGTATGGATGTGAGAGTTGGACAGTAAAGAAAGCTGAGCACCGAAAAACTGATGCTTTTGAACTATGGTGTTGGAATTCCTTGAGAATCCCTTGGACTGCAAGGAAATCAAACCAATCAATCCTAAAGGAAATCAATCCTGAATATTCATTGGAGGGACTGACGCTGAGGCTGAAGCTCCAATACTCTGGCCACCTGACGTGAAGAGCCTACTCATTGGAAAAGACCCTGATGCTGGGAAAGATTGAGGGCAGGAGAAGACAAAGATGACAGAGGGTGAGATGGTTGGATGGCATCACTGACTCAATGGACATGAGTTTGAGCAAGTTCCGGGAAATGGTAAAGGACAGGGAGGCCTGGCGTGCTGAAGTCCATCAGGTCACAGAGTCAGACAGACACAACCGAGCTATTGAACAACCATAAATATACACTGCCTACAAGCTCACAGATCCTGAGGAAGTCCCAGGTAGCTTGGAATACAGTGCCAACTGCACATAAATTTTCTGTCAATACCTGACCAGGAAAAGTTCTGCTTCCTTTACAAATGAATAGTGAATATAAAAGACCAGCACACTATCTGTACATAAGTGCTACAGGAATGGATGAAAAAAAAATGACAAAAAAAGTCAAATAAAGAAGAGCTACCAGAAAAAAAAAATCACAGGACAGATAAAAATTATCACGAAATATTCCATCAGGAATTGTGCCCTAAAATTAATTAATCATTCTTATAAAAAAGACTATGCAAAAAATAGATGTGTTTCAGGCTGAGATGTTGACACTGCTGCTGCTGCTGCTGCTAAGTCGCTTCAGTCGTGTCCGACTCTGCACAACCCCATAGACGGCAGCCCACCAGGCTCCCCCGTCCCTGGGATTCTCCAGGCAAGAACACTGGAGTGGGTTGCCATTTCCTTCTCCAATGCATGAACGTGAAAAGTGAAAGTGAAGTCGCTCAGTCGTGTCCAACTTTTAGCGATCCCATGGACTTCAGCCTACCAGGCTCCTCCATCCATGGGATTTTCCAGGCAAGAGTACTGGAGATGTTGACACTAAGGGAAACCAAACATGAAATGAAGAACTCTGAAAATGAAGAAACAAATGTTAAAGTGAAGACAAAATGTGAAGAAATATGAGAGAATAAATAGCATTGAAAACACAATAATGGAAATAGTTTTGATATGAAACAAGAAAAAGTAAATCATGACAATTTAAAATTTAAGAGAAAGTGGCAAGGACAGATAAAGGCCAGTCCATATATACATAACTGGAATGCCCAATGAAGAAATCTGGAAACTAAACACTATAAATTTGTTTTAGAAAATTAAAGAAAACATTGCTAAAAGTAAGGAAGATTTAAGAAAAGTGAATACTGATATGGCACAAATATTGGGAATATTCACCTAGCCAAGTCCACACAAGTCCTATCCCAGTTAAAAGTAGTTCAAATGTAAAGAAACATTCCTTTGGGTAGTCAAATAATAATCAAATGATTATTAAGCACATGAAAGTTTGCCTCTTTCTCCTACAATAAGAATATACAAATTAGAATTACACTGGCATATAATTTTCTACTTATGAGAGAAAAAATTGATAATGTATCCCATTGGTGATGGTGTAAGAAACAGGCACACTAACATATGACTGGCCAAAGTCTAAGTCAGTATAGCTCTTTTATGGAAAACATGCCTATGTCCATGCAAACATCAAATGCATGTCACCTAGACCCAGCAGTTCCTCTTTCAGAAACTGATCCTATAAATACATTTTACAAACTTGAAATGACATGTATGTAGAAGTTATTGTCTGCACCATTATTTGTAATGTAAAATAATGAGAGACAAGACATGCACACACACATATAATCACATGATGGTATACTATACAGTCTTCAAAATGAATGAAGAAGCTCTTTATATACTTAATATGGAATCATCTTCAATTTACATTGTGAAACAAAAAAAATTAGGGAGTGGAATAACTATTAAATGTGTTATTATTTAAGAGAAAATAATGAAAGGAGATATCACTCATGTACCTGAGTGTGCTATATCTATTCTTGTGAATCTCTGAAAGAATACATAAAAAAACTGATAGCATAACTGATACATAGCACAAGAGGCCTCTGGAGAGAGAAGCAGGGATAGAGTTGAAGAGTAAATAAATGTGAGATACAAAATTTTGAAATTACATTAAAACTGTTACATGCATTTACATGCTCATCAGGTCTGGTAAATAGTCACTTACTAGAGAAAATACAATGACAGTGGCCTAATTAGTTTAATGGATTAATAGATCAAGAAAACAATCTATAGGCTAGAAAAAGTTAATTATAACAGCATTACCCAGTAGACCTTTCTGCAATGACTGAAATATTTTATAATTCTTCATCAGTCACAATGGTAGCCCCAAACCATGGAATTCCCCACGCAAGAATACTGCAGTGGGTTGCCATTACTTTCTTCAGGAGATCTTCCTAATCCAGAGATAGAACCTGGATCTCCTGCAATGCAGACAGATTCTTTACCATCTGAGCCACCCCAAACAGCTATAGCTATTAAGCATTGAAATGTAGCTAATGTAACCACGGAACTGAATTTTTAATTTAAATTTAATTGTCTACACGTGGCCAGTGGCTACCATATTGGACAGAAGAACTTCATACTAAAAACACTGAGCTCTAACCATTAAAATGCTGAGCTCTGAAGTCAGAAGATGTGATTAACATCAATAACTTACATTTCTGTCTGCTAACACACCACTCTATGTACAAAAGCCGAGCCTTCAGCTATGTAGCTCTGTTCCTGTTTCTCAAACTCCTCTAACCTGTACCTAGAGTTTCAGCTGGGTGACATTATATCTCTGGGGAAATTATAAAAAGGGTGCAGCTCCACAGGCAGATGGCTTGGTCATTGGTGACTTGGTGTGAGATGAGAAGCACCCAGACACACTTTCTCTGGGGAGTCACAGCTTCCTGCCATGGCACGTAGCTTGGTGAGTAGAGCATGGGGTGGGTTTCACTGTGAACTCATGCCCTTGTAGGGTCATGGTACTCTTGTGCTGTGAAACACCTACCCTGTTGTACACAGTGGCCCTGCCCATAATCTTTCCTCTAAAATGAGACAGGGCTTACCATTCAATCACAGCAAAATGACAAAATCAAATCCTTCTGCTTGCCCACTACTTATGTCAACCCCTAAAACTGAAACCTAACACCAGGATCTGAAATTTCTCCCTTTATTTCTCCATAATTATCTTGGCTGAAACAGAGTAATGCCTGCCTCTGGATAGTGATTTGAAAGTAATTTATATACTGCACTAAGCTTTCATTTAACCCAGAGTGGATGCACAGTAAATCCTAATTCATCCTCCCACATGGATGTGGCAGTTATGTATGTTAAAAAGAAACTAAAAACTTAAGAATTTGGCAACTCCCACCTGGATGTTGACTGAAGTATATAGAAATCCATAATAAAAGTACATGGGAAATCAAACCTGAAAAAAAAATACAGAAAGTGTGTTTGTACATGTTGGGGGTATAGTTTCAGAGGTATAGTTTGTTGACTTGGGTTCAGTTCAGTTCAGTTGTTCAGTCATGTCTGACTTTTGTGACCCCATGAGCTATAGCATGCCAGGCCTCTCTATTCATCACCAACTGCCAGAGTCTACCCAAACCCATGTCCATTGAGTCGGTGATGCCATCCAACCATCTCATCCTCTGTCATCCCCTTCTCCTCCTGCCTTCAATCTTTCCCAGCATCAGGGTCCTTTCAAATGAGTCAGCTCTTCACATCAAGTGGCCAAAGTATTAGAGTTTCAGCTTCAACATCAGTCCTTCCAAAGAAATCCCAGGGTTGATCTCCTTCAGAATGGACTGGTTGGATCTCCTTGCAGTCCAAGGGACTCTCAAGAATCTTCTCCAACACCACAGTTCAAAAGCATCAAATCTTTGACACTCAGCTTTCTTTACAGTCCAACTCTCACATCCATACATGACTACTGGAAAAACTATAGCCTTGACTAGATGGACTTTTGTTGGCAAAGTAAAGTCTCTACTTTTCAATATGCTGTCTAGGTCGGTCATAACTTTTCTTTCAAAGAGTAAGCGGCTTTTAATTTCATGGCTGCAATCACCATCTGCAGTGCTTTTGGAGCCCCCCAAAATAAAGTCAGCCACTGTTTATACTGTTTCCTTATCTATTTGCCATGAAGTGATGGGACCGGATGCCATGATCTTGGGTTATTGACTAGATTTAACCATATCACACATTACAATACTTTTGGATTTCCTAGCTTAGTCAATTACACCAAAAAATTTCCACCAAAATATGTGATATATTTTCCTGATCTCTGTGACAGGTTCAAATTAGTCCCCTTTTAAAGTTGAGGAATTGAAAGTCAGATATTTCAACGGATTGCCCAAAATCACACAACTTGAGACAGAGCCTAGTTCTTGTCACTTCAAGTTTTAGACCAAACTCCAGTTGTCTAAATGCAATATGCCAGTAATAATATTTGTCTGTCACAATTAATACAATTGACACAAACGAAGTATGAATTAGAAAGAAAGTCTGTTTATGACTTGGTCATTCGCCAAACTCACCTCATTAGAATTTATTTGGAGGCAAATAATGACCCTCACAGACCTCCTGGACTCAGAGTATAAGAGGTCATGAAACCCACACTCCTTGGTGTACACATGAGTGGTAGTGACTCATCTAGACTGAGTCATTATTTCCCTCCCCAGCCCTTCTAATGACCAATTTCACACTTGAGAAATAACTGGTCAAGCTACGGTTAGGGAATACATGTCTACAGAAGAGGCGAAACAGAAGATAAGATGAGTTTCTTTGGACCATTGACTCATTTTCAAGAAAGGAAAGATATGTTTTTCTATGTATACCGTTAATATCCAATTCAACAAATAAAGCCGCAAACACAGCACACCCACTATTCGGTAATGCATATTAAAATTCTTACTTTGGTCTCTATTGACTCAAGAGGGAACTAAGAAGGGGATCTGACCTATTTCAGCTCCCAAATTAAATTTAGCAATTTAAAATTAATCAACCCAGTATTTATAAATAAAACAAGGCTCAATTGAGCTGGTAACACTTCCTCCCTGTCTCCCACTCTCTGAAGTGCTGCAAGCTAACCTTTAGGACTGAAAATAGGACAGCCTTGCTGAGTCACTAATAAATTTCAGCCCTGCATCTCACAGGAAGATAAAACGCTCTACAACAATTCTTAACACCTCATCTTCCTGAGCCCGTGCTCTGGTCATGAAACCAGACCAAATTCCATGATGGTTCCAGAAAGCTATTTCTGGCGTATTAGACCATGACCAGTGACTTAGAGGCACCCACTCACTTTGGTACAGAGAAGGGACTTTCCACCATACAGAAGTAGAAATGAGTTTATCTACCTTTTCTCCACCAGTCACTAGATTCCCCTTATTAATGTCTATTTTGAGAAGAGACTTTGTGCTTAGGGTTAATCAGAAATCCAGGCAGACACGCTAACTGGGAATGGACTCAGATGTCACAAAACCCAGGTTCTTTGTTGTACACTTGAAAACAACAACAAACACCAGACTGTCAGAAAGTCTCATGTGCAACTAGTAAGAAAAAATAAATTAACTCCAGAGTTCCAGTCATTATTGTCCTATAATTTCTCAACAGCATGGCAAGATGAAATCAGTGAATAATGTAAATGACTTTATATAGGATGTTGGGATTAACATATACACACTGCTATGTATAAAACAAACAATCAACAAGGATCTACTATATAGCACAAAGAACTATACTTAGTATTTTATAATAACTTATAAAGGAAGAGAATCTGAAGAAGTATGCATGCTGCATATATACATAACTGAATCTGTTTGCTGTATACCTGAAATCAACACAATGTTGTAAATCAATTATGCATCAATAAAAAAATAAAATGGCTTTATATTCACACATTCATTCATTTAATAAATATTTAGCACCAATTTGTACAAGTTCCTGTACTAGGTACAAGGAATACAACTGATTCAGTTTCTGCTTTCTCAGGACTTCATTTAGTAGGTTACCAAGACATTAAGAAAGGCAATTATGGTCGTATAATATTACATATGAGTGAAGTTCACGAGGGTCACAGGAGAATATAGGCAGAAAAATTGGTAGAAAAAGAGAGGGAAAACATTCCTAACCTGGATTCAGACATCAAGGAAGATTTTCTGGAGGAAGTAACACCTAAGCTATGACCTGCAATGATGAGTCAAGAGTTAACTTGGAAACGAGGATGGGAGTAAAAAGGCTGGGACCCCAAGCAAACCCAGTTACGCAGAAGTTAAGTGAAATAAAGCAGACTGAATGAATCAAAACCATTTAGTCCAGCAGGAGCCCAGATAGGTCAGAACAGCATGGTGAGCCATGGGTTTGAGAAATAAGCAAGGGTCAGATCATTAATGCCATTATTATAAACTGGACTTTGGTCTAAGAACTTTGGAACCCAGTAAAGAATTTTGGCATCTGAGAAAGATTACTGAGACTACAGTATAGATGGGGAAAGAATTAGAAAGGACAAGACTTAAGCAAAGAAACCTGCATGAGGGCACTGCTTGGGCAGTTGGACATCAAGCAGTGTGGTAGTCTGGATTTAAAATAGTGACCGCATTTCAGAAGTACTTACGCAGTTGAATGAATAGAATTGTGTTCTCTACCAGGTCAAACAAGAGGGTACCCAAGGCCTTATCCCTCTCCACATTCACCTTACCTCCACAGTCCATAAATCTGAGATACCACAGATCAAGCCAGCAATAAAGCTCCCAGAATAAACTGTCCAACCTCCACTGCTGCCAGGAGGGAGTCTTCTAGATTTATAAGATGAAGGATGGCAAAAGCCTCTCTCACTAGCATTCATCCTACAGATATTTATTGAAGATCTGCTATTTCAAGCATTAGTACAGGTCTTGGGAATAGAAATGAGAAGGACACAGTATCCATACTTTAAGACTCCTGTATTGCAAGGGAGAGAGACATGTAAACAGGTCGTTATAAAATAACGTCACAAGTGAAGTGACTGAGTATTTGGAAACACATAATCCAACTAAGAAAACCATTAAAGGCCTTTGTGGTGGCTTCATAGAAGGCTTCTAGGGTTATTCATAAAACGTAAGTAGAAACAGGTAGAAGAAGGGAGAAGAAGAGAAAGGCATGAAAGTGAAGAGTAGGTGGTTCCTGGCTGAGAGATATAAGCAATAATGTACAGCTAAAGCATGAAGATAAAGCTTAACAGGTTCTAAGGAAGACCTGGTGGGACATGGTCAGGAGCTTAGATTTTATCCAGTGGAAAATGGAGTCACTGAAAATAGAAAGAAAAAAGAATAGAATCGGATTTATATTTCAGATACTGATATTGTGATATCTGTACAGAGATTGGGATTTGAGGGAGCATATCTGAGGATGTAGGTTAGGAGGCTCTTGAAGTAACCACAAAAAGAAATGATGAAAATCTCACCAGAGCTGATAATAAGGATGCAGAACAAAAGGAAAGCAAGAACTTCTTTGAATAAAACATTGGCAGAATTTTGGAAGAGATTGTATCAGAGTTGGTAAAGGAGCAGGAGAAGGAAAAGGCTGATTAGTTTCTAACTTGGGAAAACGGGTAGGTCCTTGAATAGAGATAAAGAGTGGTACAGATGAGTTCATTTTGCATATTGGGTTAGAAGTGTCTAGGTAACATGTACATGAGCTCTGGCATATTGACACATATGTATGTGTGTGAATCCAGATTATCAAGATGATACAGAATTTAGAGTTACCAGCATATAGGTGGCAATAAGAACCTTAAGAATAAATGGAATCGTTTATTTGCTTGTCGAATGGATCAAATGGATATTAAGTATTTTGTAAACACATAGGTACCTCAAATAGAGTAAGAAGAACTGGGACAAGAACAGAATCCTGACAGCTAAAAAGACTAACATTCAAGAGGAGAAAGAAGGCAGAAGATTCTACAAATGAACTAAATAAACTATCAGTTTCAAAGAGAACCAAACAATGTGGGTATCATAAAAGTCAAGACAGTAGCGATCAGGATCAATGATTCTGATAAGATAAATACTAAAAATAATATTTGACTTGAGGCTATAAAATTTTTAGATAATAATACTGAGAACAATGTCACCAGAAGCAGTCATTGGCAGAAATAGGCCATTTACATTAGCTTTTGTGTACATCTATAACCAACTGCCGTAAAGCTTCCAAGTGCTGGTCCCTGGTCCCCTGCAGCTGAGAAAGTAAATTGAGTCAAATGCAATACTTGTTAAATGCCTTCTAAAAAAAGTATGTGTTTGAACTAGACAGTCTTTGCTATTCCTTAAAACTCAGATTCTGTGATTATCTTCCCAGATTTTCCCTATTGCAAATCTAAGAAACCCTATTATTAAATCTAGTTGGTACATGAAGAAGAATTAGGAAAGTAAGTTCAAATATTGAGTGAATCTACAGTATTTGATTCCTGTACTTTTAATACCAGTGGGAGGAGTATGGATATCAGGAGATACCAATCCCATCTCAAAACTGTTTTCTGAATCTACTCAGTTCCTGTGGTCAAAGAATAAGAGTACAGATGATAAGGGATACCTGTTTCATCTTATGTCTTAAATGTTACCTTGTACAATGCGGAAGTTTAAATGAATAAATTTATTTTTCCTTTGACGCCAGTTAATACAAAGGAACTCTCCAAAACAATGTTTAGAAAACAGACTCTTCTATAACATGGAAAGGGTGCTGGACCAGGAGTCAAGAGAACAAGTACTCCAGCCAATAGCAATCTGCTTGGTGATCCTAGAAAACCCAGTTAACTCTCTGGATCATAGATTTCTCATCTGTAAAATCTGGCTGGGAAAATAACTTCTCAGAGGCCTCTCAACCACTAGTCTGTATGTTTATAGGCATGATTACATGCTATAAACTTGCTATGCCTTGCTATGACCATTGATAAACAAATTTGTTATCTCAAAGGATATTCCTAGAGTTCCAAGAAGGCATGTGATTTACCCCTGACTTTGGAAAGTCGTATATTACTTCCAGTTAGGAAAGCAAAGTGAGAAGTAGAACTTTGGTTTTTCTGCAAGATGAGAAAACTCATTTATAAACCTGAAACAATGCATGTCAGTCTCATTACACTCTCCTAGGAACTAACTTCATCCAAAACAATTAAAGGTCCTCAGAGGAACACAGAACCTTCATTAAAGTTTTGCTCTTAAATATCTACCAAGTTGCTGTCCAACTGCTTGAAATGAGCATCTCATTAAATCACAAACCTTGTGCTAGGCCCAGGAGAGATTTTCCTGAGTGGAATTGCAGTGTTCTGAAGGAGACCTCAGAGAGTTTCAAATAATTAAAGCATTTACACTTCAGAAGCAGGAAATAGAGTGAAAGATTTTCAAACATATCTTGTTTTTGCAGGCTTATCAAAAAGTTGATGCAAAGCAATGGAAGAACAAAAGAGATAATTATCAAGAAACATTTGGGCATGAAATTTTAAAAATCCAATCATCTAGCACCTGAAAATTCTATTTTAAACTTTCATCTTCTTTTAAAAGCAACACAGGTACATTTTCAAATACTGAAAAATAGAAAACAAAGAGAAATTTTTATCTTTCCTTTCCCCCAAGACAAATAAATGACATGAGGAAACAGTTGAAAGAAAGAAAAATTTTACTTACTTGAAAAATATACTGAAGATGCACATAATAGATAGATATGATTTACTGAACACATATTTCATGCTTGGGACTGGAAAAAATCAGTCATCACTTTTTTAAAAAAGTTTATTTAATTGGAGGCTAATTACCTTACAATATTGTGGTGGTTTTTGCTATACATTGACATGAATCAGCCATGGGTGTACATGTATCCCCCATTCCAAACCCCTCTCCCACCTCCCTTCCCATCCCATCCCATCCCTCTTGTAGATACAACCTAAAACAGTCCTAAGATCAAGTCAATTTAGGGCTTCAGCAGCTCCCCAAACTATAAAAGATTAAGGGTAAAAAGAAACTCAATATGCATCTATTAGGAGTTCTATAAGATAGAAAGCATTGGAAAATGGCACCATTCAAGCACAAAAGGGTGGTTAATTTTCCATAACTGATTTAAGGAATATTTGTCAATTTAGGAAGTTTACCGAATACCAATAAAAAGAAATACATATAAATCCACACCTAGACACATCTAAAATTAAACTGCAGAACACCAAAGATGAAGAGATATTTAAAATAACCTGAGATCAAAGGCAGAAAACCTTAAAAGGAACACAAATTGGACTGATGGCAGGCTTCCCAGGAATAATCACAGAAGTCACAGGCAAAGTGACATTTCAAAGTATTGAGAGAAAATAACTGTCAACTTAGAATTATCTGCCCTGCTAAATTGTCCCTTAAGAGTGAGGGGGGAAATCAAGATATTGCAAAAAAAAAAAAAAAAAAAAAAAAAAGAAAGGAAGGAAGGAAAGAAGGGAGGTAGGGAAGGAAAAGGAACATTAATGAGTAAGTTACCCTCCGTGAAAGAATATTAAAAGAAGTAAAAAACATTTAAAAAGGTTAATAGAAGGAAAATTAACAGAGAAAGAAGGAATACGGGCTTCTCTGGTGGCTCGGTGGTAGGCGGTGGATGCAGGTAACAAGGGTGCAATCCTCAGTCCGATCCCACGTGCCACAGAACAACTAAGCCCAGGGGCTACAGCTATTGCGCCTGTGCTCTAGGGCCTGGGAGCCACAGCTGCTGAGCCCGCGTGCCATAACTACTGAAGCCATGATGCTCTGGAGCATGCACTCCACAACAAGCGAAGCCACTGCAACGCGCACCACAGCTAGAGAGCAGCCCCCACTCGCTGCAGCTAGGAAAAAGCTCATGCAGCAGTGAAGACCCAGCACAGCCAAATAAATCGACGACTTTAAAAAAAGAGAGAGAGAGTAAAGAAATGAAATCCTAAAACAAAGATGAGTAAGGACATTAGCAAACATTTTGATAAACCTAAGCTACAGTAAATGCATAAAAATAATCCTAAAGGATATCAACCCTGAATATTCACTGGAAGGACTGATGCTGCAGCTAAAGCTCCAATATTTTGGCCACATGATGCAAAGAGCTGACTAAATGGAAAAGACCCTGATGCTGGGAAAGATTGAGGGCAGGAGGAGAAGGGGGTGACAGAGGATGAGATGGTTGGATGGTATCACTGAGGCAATGTATGTCAGTTTGAGCAAACTCCAGGAGATAGTGAAGCACAGGGAAGCTTGGCATGCTGCAGTCCGTGGGGCCATAACGACTGAATGACTGAATAACAATGTTAAATGCATAAAAATAAACATAACAACTAATGTGGGGGATCAAAAATTTCGTGTTTCCAAAATTCTTAACAATAACACAGAAGACAAAATTGGTGATAGGTTTGAAATGTTAAGAGAAGATATTTAGGAGTTCCGGTCAAGATGGCGGAAGAATAGGACGGGGACACCACTTTCTCCCTCACAGATTCATCAAAAGAACATCTCAAGGCTGAGCAAACTCCACAAAACAACTTCTGAATGCGGGCAGAGGACATCAGGCACCCAGAAAAACAGAGCACTGACTTCAAAAGCAGGTAGGGAAAAAAATATAAAAGCCGAAAAAAAAGAGACAAAGGAGGTGGGGAAAGAGAAGATATTTATTATTTCTAATAAACAGAAACAGAAATCTTCCAAGTTATTGTTTTGTGTGTAGGAGGGAGGGAAGGGATAAAGGAAACTCAGTGGATCCAGTAAAATGTTGGAAAGGTGAGGGATCAAATAAAAGACCAGCTGAGCCAGAAGGGAAGCCCAAAAATATGAAGACTAAGATAATATAAAAAATGACAGGGCATCTATGTGTCAGTGTTTTTTTATAAATATTAATTTCTTTATTGCTCACAACAACCCATTCAAGTAAATCTTATGATATTACCATTACCATTTTACAGATGAGAAAAGTGAAGCACAGGGAGTTTACATAACTTGATCAACAGCTAAAGCTAGTAGATAACAGTGGAAAGATGCAAAGTATAGACCAAAGTCTATACTAATAACTACTGTATTATGCTGCTTCTAGACATGACTCCAAATATATTGAAAGTGAAAATGAAAGTCGCTCAGTCGTGTCTGACTCTTTGTGACCTCATGCACTATACATTTCATGTCCAGAATACTGGAGTGGGTAGCCTATCCCTTCTCCAATGGAACTTCCCAACCCAGGAGTCCATGGGATCACAAAGAGTTGGACACAAGTGAATGATTTTCATTTTGCAAAACTTGAACACAACTGAATCAACTTACCACACAACATAATAATTACATGAGATGACAAATTTATCATTGTAAAGACTCTAAAATAGTGCTTTCAATCACTTGGATGCTGAATTAATTGTTTCCTTTCCAGGAAACAACAGAAAAGAACTAGAGGAACCAGAAGTAACCCATCTCAAAAAAAAAAAAAAAAANAAGAAGTAAAAAACATTTAAAAAGGTTAATAGAAGGAAAATTAACAGAGAAAGAAGGAATACGGGCTTCTCTGGTGGCTCGGTGGTAGGCGGTGGATGCAGGTAACAAGGGTGCAATCCTCAGTCCGATCCCACGTGCCACAGAACAACTAAGCCCAGGGGCTACAGCTATTGCGCCTGTGCTCTAGGGCCTGGGAGCCACAGCTGCTGAGCCCGCGTGCCATAACTACTGAAGCCATGATGCTCTGGAGCATGCACTCCACAACAAGCGAAGCCACTGCAACGCGCACCACAGCTAGAGAGCAGCCCCCACTCGCTGCAGCTAGGAAAAAGCTCATGCAGCAGTGAAGACCCAGCACAGCCAAATAAATCGACGACTTTAAAAAAAGAGAGAGAGAGTAAAGAAATGAAATCCTAAAACAAAGATGAGTAAGGACATTAGCAAACATTTTGATAAACCTAAGCTACAGTAAATGCATAAAAATAATCCTAAAGGATATCAACCCTGAATATTCACTGGAAGGACTGATGCTGCAGCTAAAGCTCCAATATTTTGGCCACATGATGCAAAGAGCTGACTAAATGGAAAAGACCCTGATGCTGGGAAAGATTGAGGGCAGGAGGAGAAGGGGGTGACAGAGGATGAGATGGTTGGATGGTATCACTGAGGCAATGTATGTCAGTTTGAGCAAACTCCAGGAGATAGTGAAGCACAGGGAAGCTTGGCATGCTGCAGTCCGTGGGGCCATAACGACTGAATGACTGAATAACAATGTTAAATGCATAAAAATAAACATAACAACTAATGTGGGGGATCAAAAATTTCGTGTTTCCAAAATTCTTAACAATAACACAGAAGACAAAATTGGTGATAGGTTTGAAATGTTAAGAGAAGATATTTATTATTTCTAATAAACAGAAACAGAAATCTTCCAAGTTATTGTTTTGTGTGTAGGAGGGAGGGAAGGGATAAAGGAAACTCAGTGGATCCAGTAAAATGTTGGAAAGGTGAGGGATCAAATAAAAGACCAGCTGAGCCAGAAGGGAAGCCCAAAAATATGAAGACTAAGATAATATAAAAAATGACAGGGCATCTATGTGTCAGTGTTTTTTTATAAATATTAATTTCTTTATTGCTCACAACAACCCATTCAAGTAAATCTTATGATATTACCATTACCATTTTACAGATGAGAAAAGTGAAGCACAGGGAGTTTACATAACTTGATCAACAGCTAAAGCTAGTAGATAACAGTGGAAAGATGCAAAGTATAGACCAAAGTCTATACTAATAACTACTGTATTATGCTGCTTCTAGACATGACTCCAAATATATTGAAAGTGAAAATGAAAGTCGCTCAGTCGTGTCTGACTCTTTGTGACCTCATGCACTATACATTTCATGTCCAGAATACTGGAGTGGGTAGCCTATCCCTTCTCCAATGGAACTTCCCAACCCAGGAGTCCATGGGATCACAAAGAGTTGGACACAAGTGAATGATTTTCATTTTGCAAAACTTGAACACAACTGAATCAACTTACCACACAACATAATAATTACATGAGATGACAAATTTATCATTGTAAAGACTCTAAAATAGTGCTTTCAATCACTTGGATGCTGAATTAATTGTTTCCTTTCCAGGAAACAACAGAAAAGAACTAGAGGAACCAGAAGTAACCCATCTCAAAAAAAAAAAAAAAAAAGGCAACAGTAATATCATATGTTTATATGATTTTGACTCTTAAACATCACAAAGCTTGTGGGTCTGACTTTAAATAGTGGAACACCCACAGATAACTTCACAGTTAGCCCACTGTCTATACATTCATAGCATCAACCAACCACAGAGTTCAAATCCTTGTTGTTCAAGGGTCAATGATATACACTATGGGAAGAAGAAGAAAGATGATCCTGTCTAGGAGCTTTCTTTATATGTAAACCTTCCACTTTCCATGGCCTATTGCTTCAACAGGCATGTGCATGTGTGTGGAATGGTATATGGATGAAAGTGAGGGGTGAAGCAGTTTCAGCATCCACCTATTGTATTATAGGATAACAGCAGAAAGCCTTCCAGGGTCCCCAGTGATTTCTAGGTGTTGAATACAAAGTGATAATCTACTGAATGGTAATGTAAATGATACTTTTGATATTGTCTATAGCCCTTTAGTTTCAAGGAGAAAAGGTAAATAGAGTTAGCAGTGAGGAGAATGCTTTGCTTTAGTATTTTAGATAGCACTGTTTACTCTAGTGTCAGTTACAGAAAAAGTCAAAATGAATTTCCATATCCAAATTGCGAAAGGAGTACATCAAGGCTGTATATCATCACCCTGCTTATTTAACATATATGCAGAGGAGTATATCATGTGAAATGCTGGGCTGGATAAAGCACAAGCTGGAATCAAGATTGCCAGGAGAAATATCAATAACCTCAGATATGCAGATGACACCACCCTCATGACAGAAAGCAAGGAGGAACTAGAAAGTCTCTTGATAAGAGTGAAAGAGGAGAGTGAAAAAGCTGGCTTAAAAACTCAACATTCAAAAAACTAAGATCATGGCATCTGGTCCCATCACTTCATAGCAAATAGATGGGGAAACAATGTAAACAGTGACAGACTTTATTTCCTTTTGCTTCAAAATCTCTGCAGATAGTGACTGCAGCCATGAAATTAAAAGATGCTTGTTCCTTGGAATGCCCTGACCAACTTAGACAGCATATTAAAAAGCAGAGACATTACTTTGCTGACAAAGGTCCATCTAGTCAAAGCTATGGTTTTTCCAGTAGTCATGTATGGTTGTGAGAGTTGGACAACAAAGAAAATTGAGTGCTAAAGAATTGATGCTTTTGAACTGTGATGTTGGAGAAGACTCTTGAGAGTCCCTTGGACTGCAAGATCAAACCAATCAATCCTAAAGAAAATCAATCCTGGATATTCTTTGGAAGGACTGATGCTGAAACTGAAGCTTCAATACTTTGGTCACCTCATGTAAAGAGCTGACTCATTAGGAAAGACCCTGATGCTGGGAAAGATTGAAGGAAGGAGGAGAAGGGGACAACAGACGATGAGATGGTTGGATGGCATCACTGACTCAATGAACATGAGTTTGAGCAGCTCCAGGAGTTGGTGATGGACAAGGAAGCCTGGCATGCTGCAGTCCATTGGCTCACAAAAAATCAGACATGACTGAGTGACTGAACTGAACTGATGAAGGAAATGAAATGGAGGCTCCAGACTTTGTTCTGTCGATTTTCATTAATTTATCAATTATGTACTGAGTGTTAAGTCAAGCATACTGCTAAAATCTAAAGTTGTTTTACCATACTATGTTCATTTTTGTTTTCTATGTAAATCTAGTTTATACAGATATACCCGATAGCATATCAATTAATTCTATTCTCAGGTCCAATTTTTAAAGTTTATTTTCTCCACATGGGTCTGACACATTAATACTTTTAACCATTTCTATTAATCTCAGGTCCCACAAACTAAAAAAGATATTCATCTCCTTAAATCATTAAAGCTACCCATCTCTATTTGGATCCTCTTATCAACACTACAATTTGGAAATTGTTCCCAGATAGAAAACCTGGATAATGACAGAGCCAAATACTTGCTAGACATTAGAAGTGCAATAACAAGCAATATTGATAGGCTGGTCTCCATCTCCTACGAGTGGGGAAGAAGAGAAATAATAAATTTCATACAGTACACAAGCAAGGGACTTATATATAACAATGAATTAGGCTGACTTGCTTAGATGGAATGGTCAGGGAAAATATTTCAGAGAAGATAGTATTTAGACTACAAGTTGAAGGATGAGTTCAGTTCAGTCGTCAGTTGAGTCCAGCTCTTTGCGAACCCATGAATTGCAGCGTGCCAGGCCTCCCTGTCCATCACCATCTCCCGGAGTTCACTCAGACTCACGTCCATCGAGTCCATGATGCCATCCAGCCATCCCATCTTCGGTCGTCCCCTTCTTCTCCTGCCCCCAATCTCTCCCAGCATCAGAGTCTTTTCCAATGAGTCAGCTCTTCTCATGAGGTGCCCGAAGTACTGGAGTTTCAGCTTTAGCATCACTCCTTCCAAAGAAATCCCAGCGTTGATCTCCTTCAGAATAGACTGGTTGGATCTCCTTGCAGTCCAAGGGACTCTCAAGAGTCTTCTCCAACACCACAGTTCAAAAGCATCAATTTTTCGGCACTCAGCCTTCTTCACAGTCCAACTCTCACATCCATACATGGCAACAGGAAAAACCATAGCCTTGACTAGACGGACCTTAGTCGGCAAAGTAATGTCTCTGCTTTTGAATATACTATCTAGGTTGGTCATAACTTTTCTTCCAAGGAGTAAGCATCTTCTAGTTCCTGGCTGCAGTCACCATCTACAGTGATTTTGGAGCCCAAAAAAATAAAGTCTGACACTGTTTCCACTGTTTCCCCATCTATTTCCCATGAAGTGATGGGACCAGATGCCATAATCTTCGTTTTCTGAATGTTGAGCTCTAAGCCAGCTTTTTCACTCTCCTCTTTCACTTTCATCAAGAGGCTTTTTAGTTCCTCTTCACTTTCTGCCATAAGGGTGGTGTCATCGGCATGTCTGAGGTTATTGATATTTCTCCTATCAATCTTGATTCCAGCTTGTGTTTCTTCCAGTCCAGCATTTCTCATGATGTTCTCTGCATATAAGTTAAATAAACAGGGTGACAATATACAGCCTTGACGTACTCCTTTTCCTATTTGGAACCAGTCTGTTGTTCCATGTCCAGTTCTAACTGTTGCTTCCTGACATGCATACAGATTTCTCAAGAGGCAGGTTAGGTGGTCTGGTATTCCCATCTCTTTCAGAATTCTCCACAGTTTATTGTGATCCACACAGTCAAAGGCTTTGGCATAGTCAATAAAGCAGAAGTAGATGTTTTTCTGGAACTCTCTTGCTTTTTCCATGATCCAGCAGATGTTGGCAATTTGATCTCTGGTTCCTCTGCCTTTTCTAAAACCAGCTTGAACATCAGGGAGTTCATGGTTCACATATTGCTGAAGCCTGGCTTGGAGAATTTTGAGCATTACTTTACTAGCATGTGAGATGAGTGCAATTGTGCGGTAGTTTGAGCATTCTTTGGCATTGCCTTTCTTTGGAATTGGAATGAAAACTGACCTTTTCCAGTCCTGTGGCCACTGCTGAGTTTTCCAAATTTGCTGGCATATTGAGTGCAGCACTTTCACAGCATCATCTTCCAGGATTTGAAACAGCTCAACTGGAATTCCATCACCTCCACTAGCTTTGTTCTTAGTGATGCTTTCTAAGGCCCACTTGACTTCACATTCCAAGATGTCTGGCTCTAGATTAGTGATCACATCCTCATGATTATCTGGGTC
>SJYX01001824.1:0-11755 GCA_006410675.1 Oreotragus oreotragus | reverse complement strand
CCATTTCCTTCTCCAATGCATGAAAGTGAAAAGTGAAAGTGAAGTCAGTGAGTCGTGTCCAACTCTCTGCGACCCCATGGACTGCAGCCTACCAGGCTCCTCCGTCCATGGGATTTTCCAGGCAAGAATACTGGAGTGCCTTATATCCTTAGAACTCTTTTTTTTAATTTTTTTTTTTTACTGGAGTATAATTGCTGTACAATGTTGTGATCATTTCTGCTGTACAACAGAGTGAATCAGCTATGTGCTGTGCTGCGCTTAGTCGCTCAGTCATGTCCAGCTCTTTGCGACCTCATGGACTGTAGTCCACCAGGCTCCTCTCTCCATGGGATTCTCTAGGCAAGAATAGTGGAGTGGGTTGCCATGCGCCCCTCCAGGGGATCTTCCCAAACCAAGATCAAACCCAGGTCTCCCACATTGCAGGCGGATTTGTTACTGCCTGAGCCACCAGGGAACTATATGTATACATATATCCTCTCCCTCTTGAGCCTCCCTCCTACCACTGCCATGCCTCTAGGTCATCCCAGAGCACCGAGCTTAGCTCCCTGCACTAAACATCAACTTCCCACTAGCTGTGTGTTTTACACATAGTGTATATATGTTGAAGTCGCTCTGCAAATTCATCCCACTGTCCCCTTTCCCCACTGTGTCCGCATGTCATTTCTCTACATCTGTCATACAGAGTTAAGTAAATCCTTAGAACTCTTAAGAGACAGTGATTTCTTTTACCCACTATTTTTTAGATTAGTAAACTAATACAGAATTGTAAACAGTTGCCAAGTTCATGCAGGTAGAACATGATGGTGTAGAAGATATTTAGAATGGATATTTGATTCAGCTGTGGATATTTACAAATTCCCATTTATGGGAATAGCAATGAACATCTTAACATACAATCTCAGACAGTTACATAGAGGCTTAACTAATTTTCCTAGGTTTTGTCTAAATATGAGCATTATCATCATTGGAATTACAGAAAGTAAAATGAGTGGATATTGACAGTAGTAAGGATAGTAACCACAGAATAAAGTTAATAAATGAATATATAAACGGTAAATGAATAGGTGAATGGGTCTTCTTCAACTTCAACTATTTGAAGAATATTCAAAGGAGCTCTTTTGTTTTTTTATTTTTTGATCTGATGGGATCCTTTCCAACATTTTCACAAATCTTGGGCTTCCAGGTCTGATTGCATTACCTGATCTAGAAGGATCTAACATGGCACAGGGCAGTTGAAGACATTCTAAGGGCTTTTCCACTGCAGAAATTTGAAAAAGTAAATTTACTAATGGTAGTTTGTTGATCATTTGGAACTTTATTGACCAGTGCTGAACTCAGGAAGCCAGTAATTGTCTGCGTACTTACAAATTTCTATTTTTCTTTGTGATCCCATGAAAACTTCACTGAAAATAGTATATCTGGTTCAGCAGAAGATTGGATTGACGGGAACATGCATAAAAATACTTGTGGATTAGAAATTTAGCCTCTATTACTGCTGACTAGGACAGTTATCTTACATGAATTGATAAAGATAGTTTTTTTATCTTATTACTCTGAAAAATAGGATATTTCTGTTGTATATGTGTATACACGTATGCATGAAAATGAGATAGAAAATGTATAGCTTGTTTCATTATTAATGTAAGGACTTTCAGGGACTAAAGTGAAAGTGAAATTCGCTCAGTCGTGTCCGGCTCTTTGCGACCCCATGGACTATATACTCCATGGAATTCCCCAGGTCAAAATACCACAGTGGGGAGCTTTCCCCTTTTCCAGGGGATCTTCCCAATGCAGGGATCGATCAAACCCAGGTCTCCTGCATTGCAGGCGGATTCTTTACCAGCTGAGCCAAAAGGGAAGGGACTAAAAGCATTTGTCTTAAGTGTTTTCTTGTGAAAAGAAGCATTACCAAAATTTTTAAAAATACATTGTTATAATATTGAATATAGAAAGCATAGCCATAATTAATTAAACTTCAACCACATTTTCTATCCCTTCTGTTTTTCCTTTCAATAGTAATTACAAGACGTGGATGGCAGAGATAGGAAAATTCCTAAAGCTGTAGCAGCTGGGTCTTTGTTGAATGCCTGTTGGCTTCTAAATTGCTTTTAGGCCTGTCCCTGCTGGTGGAGTGCCTAAGTTTAGTTGTTCTTCAGAAAACTCCGCTCAAGATGTCTACAGGGAATTTTTTGTAAATTTAAAGAACAGTGTCCTTCTTTGGAAACATGCAATATTTTTAGAATCTTGAGATATTATATTGTAAGACATAAGCCAACAGTTTACACATCCCTGTCCAGGAAGCTGAATAATAAGTAATCCTGGGAATTTCAACTTCTATTTTAAGCCTCTGTAAAGATACTCTCATTTCTTTTGTATAAATTCAAAAAAAGCAGAGTCTGATCTTTGACTCATTTCAAAAATATCCCTATACTAGGATAGAAAAATGAACAAGTGCAAGTGGAAAGAGCACTATTCAGATTGAGTGAACTTATTTCCAGTTTTTTGGTAATTACTTTTGCGGAAGGTTGTGGATGACATGGGACATATATTTATTTATTTTCCAAATACATTTTTTGTGTGTGCTGCTTGTCAAGCAAATAAGACCGAAGACCATGTGGACCTTTTCTTTTTTCCAACTCTTGGCTTAAAAGGCTAATTAGTAAGATGAATGATTTATAGACAGTATGAAGGAACAAATGCATAATCAAATTATTACTTAGTAATTCTTTGGCATTTCATATATTTTATTCTGATTATTCCACAGCACCATAAAGAAGAAATTATAAATCCCATTTATGCAGAGGGAACCAGACTTTAGAGGCTTGACTGGTCGTTCATTCAGCTAATATGTTTCAGAGCTGGGATAAGCAATGGATGTATAAACAACATAAAGAATGCCAGAATAGTTACAAATTTGTTTCCTGTATATGTTATAATGCAAACAAGTATATAATTATAGCCAATCACAAAGATATATGATATGTGGTTTGAAATTTATAATAATCTCTACATAAAATACAAGTAATTTACATTAAATATGAAAAATAATGAAATGTTATTATAAAAAGTTGAGCATGTTAAATTAAAACTGCATCTGTCTATTAGCTGCATTGGAAGCTTATGTCATAGAGCTCTTTCTTTGCTGAAATTCCTGCATTATCATTACTGATAGTCACAAGTTTAAGGGAAACACACACATGAGCTGATCTGCAGAGACTATGAAAAGTACAATGATTGAAAGATACATCAAAGTAAATTATCAATTTATTAATCAATCAAAGCTTACTCCAATGAATTGCCTTGTAAAGGGGGACAAAAGCATTAGTAAGATTTATTTCAGGCCCATGCAAGCCTTAGAGAATTGAACCTTGCTCCCACTCCAGTGTCCTTGCCTGGAGAATCCCAGGGATGGGGGAGCCTGGTGGGCTGCCGTCTATGGGGTCGCACAGAGTCGGACATGACTGAAGTGACTTAGCAGCAGCAGTAGCAGCATTTCATTAAAGCTTCTGCTGTTTCCTCTTCTTCCTTCCACCACCACAGATACATGCTTAACTCCCACTCACGAAAGCAGAGTTTGAGCAGACCCAGCATTTTCTATGGAAATGGATGAATTCACAGGAAACAGTGTTTGAGTTAATAATTATTACACTTTAATCTTAAAACCCCTGATAATGTGTAGTGTGGGAGTCTTCTCAGGGTCTCTAGAAATTTAAACCTTTACAGGTTACTTTCAGGTGACACAGCAAAATGAGAAACAGTGGAAACCTATGATACTTATATTTTCTAAAGCAACATGAAGACTCAGAAGCAAAATGGTATCTGAAACTGTCCACTACTACTCCTGCAATGAAACTCAATGTCCCTTACTTAGCAAGACATAGAAAATGGCACATTATTGGCTATGAAATATTTGGCACATTTTGGTGTCACTCTTCTGTTCTGGAATAGTCCCTGAAGCCCCAGTATGTGGGAATTACTCTGACTCTGATAGGGACCCCTCGATCACCATGTTATAAATCACTATTGCAAATGATAGGAAAGTCAAACAGTGAAATATTGAGGGTCTTGTTTTGTGCTTTTTCCTTGAAAGTATTTTGGCCTTTTAAAAAAATCCTTAGTATTTTTGAATTAGTGATTAGCTTCAATTTGGGAGTAAGCAGATTACTAAGATCCAATGATAGTATACATTTTAGAATAGACAGATATTTAAATCAAAGGAAAATACATGCAATAAACTATGGGTCTTTGGTATCTCTTAGCTGTTTGGTTTATATTGAACCAATGGCTGTTGTATATTTGTTATATAAATGTTTATATATATATTGTGTTTAATCCTGAAGAAGTATTTCTAGAAAAGAACATCCAGTTATAAGATAATTTTGATGATATTTTAAATGGCAATTACTGTATTTAACATAATATTTATAATTCTCTCTTACCTTTATATATTCACATAAATCACCCAGTTAGGTAAATCTTTAGGTAAAATTTAAAATTATATTCACCTTAAACATTAGCTAAATTATTATCTTAGTAGGTATAAGTGAGTAAACAAATTTAAGCTACAATCTTTGAGTGAATTTCAAAGACTAAATGATCTCATCAATGATTGCTTAGAAATTATGTTTCAATAGTGATTAAATAATGAATGAATAGAACCTCAATTTTACTCCAAAGTAATAGTTAAGTTTTATTCGCGTAAGTAACATGTGGGTTATGACACTGAATAGTTTGGGAAGTATAGCAGAGAGTTCAAAATACTGAATTATGTGACATAGTACTCAACTGGTAAACAAATGTATTAATCTCTTGAAACTAACTTTTAAAAATTTTCCAGACTCGGAGAGCTCACACATCTTATCTTCTTTTTTAAGTTTTTTCACCACTGTCAAGTGGCATTTATGACCAACAATAACCTATTCTAATTTGACTGAGAAATAGCAAATGTTGGTAAAGAGCAACAAAGAAACTTAACTGCATTCCCTATGACCAATGAGTTTCATGGTGCTGTCTCCCAAAATGTTGGCAGAAAAAGTCTTAAAATTGTTCATTGTTATCTGGACTTTCATATCCAAGAAGAATGAACATGAAGATAGGTAATGCTGATGCATATTCTTAGATAGGGCTTCACTGGTGGCTCAGACGGTAAAGAATCCACCTACAATGTGGGAGACCTGGGTTCAATCCCTGGGTTGGGAAGATGCCCTGGAGGAGGGCATGGCAACCCACTCCAGTATTCCTGCCTGGAGAGTCCCCATGGAGAAAGGAGCCTGGTAGATTACAGTTCATGGGGTTGCAAAGAGTTGGTCACAACTGAGCTACTAAGCACATACTTGCTTAGACTTCTTTCCCTAAAAGTACAAATCACTAGGAGAAAGAGAAGTTATTAGGGCAAATAAGGTATTAAAAGTAAAACACAGATAAGTTGGTTTCTCTAGATGTTACATCATTGTTTCTTTATAATGGCAACAATTCTGATCTATTTTTGACTTTCATTGTTATAAGAACTGCCTTCAATGGGATTGCAGAAAGTGTGTCAGATCTCAAGACATTTTAGCTTTAGTATTTAGATAGAACTACCTAAGTTGAAGACTAACAATTCATTACTGAGAAGTGACCATAGCATAGATGAATTTTTGATCTCTCATAGTTGGAGAAAATGAACTTTGTGAATTAGTGTCATGCTTAAAAAGGTTATATAGTGCTTTTCCTCTTAGGGAAACTTTAGCAGCGGTGTTTTCTCAGCTCTGTTTATTAGTGTAGAGTTCTGAGGGATAGTAAATGAGCATATGTTTGGATTTTATTATATTTGGCATGGATTTCTGAAGATTTCCTCAACATGTTAGAAATTAGATGGTTTAACAAGATCTGTAAAGTTAGTAAGAATTAGGATTACCAAATCATTGGTAGATGAGATGCAGAAAGTCAACTAGAGAAGTCAACAGACTACTTGATAATCACAATATGAGAGCACATTAAACATTAAGACTTCCTGACAAGCCGTTAATCAGAAGAGAATGTGTGCACTCACCCAGTTCTGGGCAGGTTCATCGTAGGAAGTGGGACAGACTAAGTACATAGCACACAATCTGCTAAAACTGTCTCCTAGAATAGTTTGGAAGAAATAATAGCAACACAGTGTTTTTCTCTAAAACTGTCCAGATTTCTGTCTCCTGCTTAGATCTTCTAAGATTCAGTCTTTCGGTTCATCGTGCATGATGCATACATACTTGGTGGCACAAGCCTATCTGGTAGCTCTAACCAACCACTCTCCGTGTCTGTTTTTCTTTTGCGCTTTTCGCCTAAGCTCCTATGTATGCCAATTTGCGTGTCTGTGTACTCACTTGTGTCCGACTCTTTGCAAGCTTGTAGATGGTAGCCGGCCAGGCTCTTCTGTCCATGGGATTCTCCAGGCAATTATGCTGGAGAGGGTTGCCCTTTCCTCCTGTAGGGGATCTCCCTTGACCCAGGAGTCGAACCCTGCATCCTCAACTTTGGCAGGTGGATTCTTAACCACTGAGCCACCAGAGAAGTCCATCTATGACAATACTTGATGCTTATAATTAGCTTTCTTCAACTTGAGGAAACCTAGCAGCTGTCACATAGCCTCACTGATATATTTGTTCCCCTTTTTCTCCAGTGCTGTCACAGTTATTATGGTTCATGAACCTTGAGTGTCCTATCAATTGTGCAGCACCAGACCAAGAAATCTAGCCCCTGCAAACTGATGAAAAATAATTAAATCATTTGTAACATCGTCGAAGCAGAGTTTTTACAAATGCATCAAAATTCCAAACATCTGAAAGGAGTTGCTGCTGCTGCTGCTAAGTGGCTTCAGTCGTGTCCAACTCTGTGCAACCCCATAGATCGCAGCCTATCACGCTCCTCTCTCCATGGGATTCTCCAGGCAAGAACACTGGAGTGGCTTGCCATTTCCTTCTCCATTTCAGTGCATGAGAGTGAAAAGTGAAAGTGAAGTCGCTCAGTCGTGTCCAACTCTTTGTTACCCCATGGACTGTAGCCTACCAGGCGCCCCCATCCATGGGATTTTCCAAGCAGGAATATTGGAATGGTTTGCCATTGCCTTCTCTGGGTAAGCATACCTTGAAACAAAACAAAAAAGTATAAGAAGATAAATGCATAAATACATCAATAATTGGTGTATGTCTTTCTGAGGGGGGAAAAAGTTGGAAATATTATTTGTTTATTCTCAAAGTTTAAATATATCCATGGTTGATAAAGTCATAGTATGTTATAAAAGAAAACTAAAAGTATCTTCAGTTTTAGAAATTTAAAAGTTAAGACCATATCCTTTTTCATCTGCCTTGATGTGTCTTGCAAGATATGAAAATCCATGTGCTCTGGTTTCCATACCACTTTTCCTTGTACCTATTAAAATTCCAATTTTGCTTTGAGAGAAAGAAAAGTGATTCCACTTTTAGGATTATTTAGCTAGCTATGTGATGCAAAGGCAATTTTCAGATTTACGTTCTTATCACTGCTTCTGTAAGCTCAATTATTTTAACAAGGTCTTTCCAATTTCCCCTAATGTTTTTCATAACTACCTCAAGCTTATGTTTAAATCAAAACTCATTTTTGAAATAACTTATTTCTCCTAGACTTCTGAAGCTTTCAGCATCATACTTGTATGAAGTTCCTGTTACTACCTATGAAATACAGTATACAGATTTTCTCTTTTCCCAGTTGGTTTATTTGAGCTATACAGCCAAAGTCATTAATGTAAATTTTAGTTTTACATTTAACAGAATATTTTCAAATCAAGATGATGTATTGGCTTCTTGTTCTGGTTACTATGAAGAAGAACTAATGACATTTTAAAACAATAAAATTTCCATTATATATGATAATATAGCATGTACAGATGTGAGAATTGGACCATAAAGAAGGCTGAGTGCTGAAGAATTGATACTTTCGAATTGTGGTACTGGAGAAGACTCTAAAGAGTCTCTTGAACAGCAAGGGAATCAAACCAGGCAATCCTAAAGGAAATCAATCCTGAAAATTCATTGGAAGGACCGATGCTGATGCTGAAGCTCTGATACTTTGGCTGCCTGATGTGAAGAGCCAACTCACTGGAAAAGACTCTGACGCTTGGAAAGATTGAAGGCAAAAGGAGAAGCGGCAGCAGAGGATGAGATGACTGGATAGCCTCACGGACTCAGTGGACGCGAATTTGAGCAAACTCCAGGAATTAGTGAAGCCTGGCATGCTACAGTCTGTGGGCTCGCAGAGTCAGACTCAACCGACTCTTTAGTGACTGAACAACAACAGCGTGATAAACAGATTCTGCTGCTGCTGCTGCTGCTAAGGCTCTTCAGTCGTGTCCGACTCTATGAGACTCCGTATACGGCAGCCCACCAGGCTCCCCCGTCCCTGGGATGCTCCAGGCAAGGACACTGGAGTGGGTTGCCATCTCCTTCTCCAATGCATGAAAGCGAAAAGTGAAAGTGAAGTCACTCTCCGCGACCCCATGGACTGCAGCCTTCCAGTCTCCTCCGTCCATGGGATTTTCCAGGCAAGAGTACTGGAGTGGGGTGCCATTGCCTTCTCCAAACAGATTCTAGGTATCTGCTTTACAATATAGTACTTACAGTTAATTAACAATACTGTATTGCACACTTCAAAATTTGTTAAAAGAGTAAATCTCATGTTAATTGTTCCTAGCAGGGAAAAAAAAAGTCTATGGGTAAAGCTTTATATTTGGCAAAGTAATGGTATAGTTTTTTATTGTACTAAATTATTGTACCTTATGTCTAAATTTTAAAAAATCAAATTGTGACATGCTACTTGCAAATCATTTTTGTAAGTCATTTATATATTCAATGCTTTATTGAGCAGAAATATTCAGTTCAGTTCAGTCGCCCAGTCATGTCTGACTCTTTGCAGCCCCATGGACTGCAGCATGCCAGGCCTCCCTGTCCATTGCCAGCTCCCAGTTGAGTCAAACTCATGTCCATTGAGTCGGTGATGCCTTCCAACCATCTCATCCTCTGTCATTCCCTTCTCCTCCTGCCTTCAATCTTTCCCAGCATTAGGGTCTTTTCAAATGAGTCAGTTCTTTGCATCAGGTGGCCAAAGTATTATTATATATCTCAATTTCTGAAAACAAAAAAACAGGAATACTTTTATATCAATCTGTTTAAAGATGAATGGTAGATGTTCTGAGAAAAATAAAGCCATCAAAAATGACATCACAACCTCTAAAAGTGCATTAATTATAAATTAGATTATTTTTACATTATTTCATTAACGTTTAAAATATTTCAACACAATGTATATATGTGGTACCTACCTAACACATAGCAAGTTTGTGTCCTTACTTGTAATTACATCCTTCTCCAAAAAAATGAATATGTATGTTATGCTTTCAGCATTCAGCTGTGCATAGCCTGGATTATATATTTTCACTGAGAACATCTCACTAATTAAAAAAATACTCTTTTACAGTATTCGGTCCTAATATGACTTATAAGTTACCAAAGATTTAAAGTTAGGTTTAAGGTTGTGCAAAGTGAGACAGATTGATTTTCATCTTCAACTTCATCCCAATTTGATTTGTGCAAATCTGTCAGTTGGCTGAGATTATAGTACGTGGCTTAGAAATTAAATTGCCTTTGGAGATTATTGCTACTGTGCATGTGTAATTAAGTGTTCTCATTATTGTCTATAAAGCTGTACAGACCTGCAGTTTTATGGGACGAGTGTAAAGCCAATGATTTCAAATCAGTCAGTTGGAGAATTCTGAGATGTTCCAACCACTAGTTTTGTGAGAAGTTTTAAGAAGCACAGTAATCCTACAGTCAGCCTGGAATGGCATAAAGTAGTAAAAAACTATGCCATATTAATTAAACAAGTATTCATTAAGCACCTGCTATGTTTTTTTTGCCACTGTGTACTCTAAGGTGTGAGGGCTGTCATGAAAGATGTAGAAGAGTTAGGGAATGTTAGATCTGAGAAGAACTTTAGACAAAAACTTGGTCCAGTTTTCTTACTTTATTGTTGAGATCTAGAAAATGTGAGTGGCTTAAGCTCTCATATCTAAAATTAGTATCAGTACTAGAATTAGAACACACAAGAGAAAACACAATAAAACAAGTGAACCTAAGAACTCAGAGTAGGTGTTGGGTTGACTATAAAGATGTGGTGGTGGTGTGGTGATGCATGTGTGCTCAAACGTATCTGACTCTTCCTGATCCCATGTGCTCAACTGTATCTGACTCTTCCTGATCCCATGGACTATAGCCAGCCAGGCTCCCCTGTCCGTGGAATTCCCCAGACAAGAATATTGGAGAGGGTTGCCATTTCCTTCTCCAGGGGATCTTCCAGAACCAGGGATTGAACCTGCGTCTCCTGCATTGGCAAGTGAATTCTTTACCACAGTGCCACCAGGGAAGCACTGACTAAAGATAGTAAAGTGTAACTGTTCAGATTACAGAGTGATGCCATGGAAGGAGCATCAAGGAATGATTAAATATAGTATTTGGTTTTATTGTTATATCTAGATCATAGTCCTTTTTCAGATGCAATCATTTTCACTGATTTCATATGAAAAATGAATCATCTGTTGATTATTTCATAATGACCAAAACATGTGCTGAATCAACACTTTGCAGTACTTTACATCTAATTGTAACAGCAACACAACATTTTCATGTTTCTGCACCGCATTTGTATGCTCTAATGGCAGTGTTTGCTGCTCATTTGACTTGAAAATACCTTAAAATTACTTTACTTCCCGGTGGTTTTTTTTTTTTTTTTATGTGGCAGAAGTTTTATTACAGTGAAAAAGGGACAGGGCAAGTTTCTGACATAGACATCAGAAGGTTCCCGGTGGTTTAAATCCAGAGGTTGTGGACTGAATAAAAGCTGATGAGAAAGCTCTTTCAGTGGTGTATGTAATGTTTTTAGGGCTTCAGGCTCTTTTTCAGGTGTCATATTGAAGAAAATGGAAACACTTTATAGTTGATACTAGCATGCCAATGGGGAAGGCAATGGCACCCCACCCCAGTACTCTTGGCCTGGAAAATCCAATGGACAGAGTAGCCTGGTGGGCTGCAGTCCATGGGGTCGCTAACAGTCGGACAGACTGAACGACGTCACTTTCACTTTTCTCTTTCATGCGTTGGAGAAGGAAATGGCAACCCACTCCAGTATTCTTGCCTGGAGAATCCCAGGGATGGGGGAGCCTGGTGGGCTGCCGTCTATGGGGTCGCACAGAGTCGGACACGACTGAAGTGACGCAGCAGCAGCAGCAGCAGCATGCCAAATTCAAAAGATGACTTTCATATATTTGTATTGTCTTTGTGAAAATGTTTTAAATGCTTATAAACAGATCATCCTTACTGTATCTCTTAGCAACCTGGAAATTAAATGAAATAACCTTATGTCCACATACGGTAGACTTGAAATTTTGTAACGATCATTGGTATTTTAAATTATTCACCTATAATTTAGAGACATGATACTGTTATTCTCATCCTTGTTATATAGTTTTCCTTTCACCCACTATTTTTTACCCTTCTTGTTCCCTGTAATGTTACTACATGGACGCTTCAGAGCATTTAGTTTTTTTATTTTCTGAGCTATGGTTCCCTTCCATTAACCTAGTTAATAGAGATGATTCTAATACCTTTCTTTCTGAATGAACCTTAAGTTTCTGTTTGGTCTTTTTCTTATTTCTTATAAGGCTCTAAATATAATCTCTGGCATTTCTCCAAAATCAGCATGGAAAAAC
>SJYX01001823.1:107612-131997 GCA_006410675.1 Oreotragus oreotragus | reverse complement strand
AACAACAATTACCCTTCTACAAGTCACTATGATGAAAAATACGGACAATGTTACTGTGCTCATGGAGCTTACATCCTAGTTAGGTGGGAGCTAAACAATTTGAAATAAACTGGTTAAAACAAGCATAGCAATTATAATACGATAAGCCTGGCATGCTGCAGTTCATGGGGTCGCAAATAGTGAGACAGGACTTAGTGACTGAACATCAAAGCACTAGAAAGGAAATTAAAAGGGTGTGAACCTAAGGAATAATAAGGAAGGCTGGTCTGGGTTGGTTTGGGATGTTGAAGAGGCAACATTTATACAGAGACCTAAAGAAGAAGAAGGAACCACCCAGGGACCTGTGAAGGCCACGCTCACAGAGGGAACCTTGATTTCATGTACTCTGGGACTTCTGTCAATTATTTCACAGAAGCTCTGAGGTATATGAAATCTTTATAGATAATTCAATTAAAAAATTAACTGAAAACCTACTTAGATTTCCCTCGAATACAATAGCAATTAGGTTTAATACAAACACTAAATATTACTACCCCCCCAAAACCAAGCCATCCCCACATGGCAAGAAAAACCAAAAACAATTGAATGGGAATGTTTTCACATCCATTTTTCTCTCAAGAATTCTGGTGTGCAATGTCTAAAATGTTTGAACTCACTTTTTAAAAAGATAGTCTGATAAAAACAAAATAAAGGAAACGTACAGAGGAATATGTCACTAGTTTATGAATCTGGGTAAGTCATTCTCATTAGATTATAGCCAGTCTTCTACCTCATAGATTATTCTTTTCTGTTAATTCTCTTCCTTTTCTCTTTCCACCTTTCTTTTGGTTATTGCACTGCTCATTAGCATTTCTATTAAGCAATTCTGAGGCTAAGAAAAAAAATCAATCAAGGAAAAGAGCTTCAATTTGAGACTTGATGGGTGAGAAGTTGAATCTATTGGCTAAAATCAGATGATTTTGAGGTTCTCTGTGGATTTCCTTTATCCATGTTATTTCTGCCCCAATAGCATAGACTAACAGTAGCTGATTATTTGTTATTGTTCAGTTGCTAAGTTGTGTCTGACTCTTTATGACCTCATGAACTGCAGCACGCCAGACTTCCCTGTATTTATGGTATAACATAGAAAGACACATTGCTAAAGGTTTTGGGAGTACAGACATATTTAAACTAAAACCTCTGGGTGAAAAAGTTATTTAAGTGATTACAATTTGAAGAGTGTTGGGGTAACACTAGTAATATGAACAGAGATTGTCCTTAGAAAGCCTGCTGTTGCCTGTAGCCATAGGGAACATCTATAGTAAGGGATTCTTCACATTCTAGAAGTAGCTGACCCGGGATCATAGACCGGGTCTATGATGGCCTTTCCCCATTCCTGCTAATACTCTTTAACCCAGACAAACTGCGTTTCTTTTCGTTGTTGTCATTCAGTCACTCAGTTGTGTCTGACTCTTTGTGACCCCCATGAACTGCAGCAGGCGAGGCTGCCCTTCCTTCACTACCTCCTGGAGTTTGCTCAAACTCGTGTGCATTGACTCGGTAGCAAATAGAAATAGTTTGTTTGAAATAGTAACCAGAAATGTGAAAAAAGCCCAAGCATGCATCCTAAATCATGGTCGTCACTCACCTTATGTTTGTAAATCTTCATGCCTTTCTGGTCCACTGGCCTGCTGTGTTCCCCGGGGGCTGAAGAGCAGTATTCCACTGGGATGCTTGAGGACAGGGGAGGCTGAAGACCAGGTTCCATGGGTAGGTCAGAAAAGGACATGCAGAGAGTCTGTGTCCTTGGTGGGATTGTACTTGTGCTGAACTTGCAAAATGCATGAGTTCAGTGTCATCTGTTTTCAGTATTTCCTGAACAATTGATTTATTCCACATTATTAATGAACTTTGCAGCAGTTCCACTTGTCAGAGCCTACTCTGTAGGGGTCAATAATGAGAGGAAACCTGATGTTAGTGAATCCAGCTTAAGTGATTCTGTCATGCTAACGATTCAATATATCAGGACAAATGTCAGCTCCTTCCAATATGTTAATTCCTCTGATCCTATTTGCATAAACTATAGTCAATGAAATACAAGCTCCCCCTCTAAGATAGTTAGTGGAAATTTGTAAAGAATTTTTAATATATTTTTTGGGGAATCTTTTTCAACCTAAATTCTTGAGTTGAAAAGTGATATGGAAAGCAAGAATCACAGATTGGAAAGAGGATGTAAAAATATAACAAAAGCAAAAATATAAAGGAATATAAAATTCATAGGTATAAATTTCATCTTTTTTTTTTTTTTAAGAATCCCATGCATTTGCACTTACTACTTTCAAGAGAAGCAATTGCTTTCTAAAGAAACTTGAGAACAAAGCACTGATGTATTCTTTTTATAGTTTGAGTTGAGTTTTCAGTTTCTCTAGTCTCGGAGGTAAATCACCAGTTCATTAGTTTTCCCAAAGGACATTAAATCTGGGTTTCCTATCTCTCCTCCTAACCCACGATATTTCCATGGGATCACCAACATGTGAAAGCAATGTTTATTTTAGAATCAGCATTTCTTTTGCTCTCAAGTCCAAGGTGAATATATATCACCATTTAAAATTAAGATTAAGAAGTCAGAATTTATTTTATTTCCTTTTTTTGAGATGAACTACATAGTTATCTGATTTACCCAACGAAGTCATTTTCTTCTTCTTTTTTTTTTTAACAAACTTTAAGATTTCTATTCATTCAGAGTTCTTAAGATTTTATCAATTGATTGTCATCTGGGGTTTATCAATAACTTTCTGTATTGATTTGCACTATTGGCAACTGTAATTTTCATTTGGACTGCAGACATGTCTCTTGTCTACTGATTTTTTTGGCTTTGTTTTGTAATGTGGCTCGAACTTTTACTTCTTCGCCCATGACATTTAATAGAGAGTACTTTATTCATGTAACTTTGGTGGAGGTGAAAACAAACCAACAAGATAGACCTAGAATTCTCATTGTTGACATTTGCTTAAGTAGTTTCACGCCTCCCTGGCAGTCCCTGAGGCAGTTTTCAGTCTCACTTAAGGTGAGATGACAAGGATGTTGCTGACGGCACTCGGTCCTGTCAGTCAGCACAGGGCAGCATCAGCAATGTGCCCTGTGCTCTCCATCCATGCTTTGGTGCTTACCTGCCGTCAGCCTAGTGGCCTGTCCATTTGTCTCTTCTTAGGTTGCAGGATGAGTTTAAAAACACATCCAAATCATTCATCTGACCTAAGCTGCCATGTTCATCTCCCCTCCATTTAATTTAATTTTGTTATCTGTGACCCCATGGGCTATAACCCACCAGGCTCTCCTGTCCATGAAGTTCTCTGGGCAAGAATACAGGAGTGGGTAGTCATTCCCTCCTCCAAGGGATCTTCCTGACCCAGGGATCCTGCATTGCAGGCGAATTTTTACCATCTGACCCAACATGGAAGCCCAGATTATTTTAATGTCTTTTTTTAAAGTCTTTATTGAATTTGTTACACTATTGCTTATGCTGTATAGTCTGGTTTTTGGCCATGAGGTATGTGGGATATTAGGCATGCAGGATCTTAGCTCCCTGACCAGGGATCAAACCTATGCCCCATACATTGGAAGGCAAGATCTTAACCACTGGACCACCAGGAAAGTAAACCCCCCCACACACCCATATTTAATTTTGAATACACAGAACCTAGTACTTTGTAAATTATTACAATGAATTGTTCAGACTGTATTTAGTTTGTCTGCTTGTCCTAATATAGAAAACTGGGATTTGTATTTTCACGTGTTCTTCACCTTTGGTGAGCAGGTAAGGATGTCTTATTGCAACATCTATAGTACTTGAAGTGGAGGATTGTGGCCCTGAATTGCAGTTTCAGTTAATAAGTGAGCTGTCACCATGCCTTCACTTTCTAAAGACAATTCCTGATTGTGAATAAGGGAGGAGTTTTGATGAAACTTTAGAGAGTTCATTTATCCTCCACATTCACCTTCGGGAGTCAGCTAGATTTTTTAACTCCAGATAAAACAAAGACTGGTTTTCTTTTGATTCACCATGATACTGAACACAGTGCTGTATGATATAGTAAATGATGTCTGTGTATCTTGTAGACTTTTCTAAAGGATAATGGATCTCCTTTACTGAATATGGCTAACAGTAAAAAATAATCCTCAAGTTGGGATTGGTGTTTATCAGTTTGGCCAGAAAATTCGGCTGATTAAAACTGGAATGATACAGAGATTAGCATGGCCCCTGCACAAGGATGATATGCAAATTTGTGACACGTTTCATATTTTTCAGTCTCTTTAACAAGCTGTGCTGGGAAAACTGGTCAACCACTTGTAGAAGAATGAAACTAGATCACTTTCTAACACCATACACAAACACAAACTCAAAATGTATTAAAGATCTAAATGTAAGAGCAGAAACTATAAAACTACTAGAGGAAAACATAGGCAAAACACTCTCTGACATAAATCACAGCAGGATCCTCTATGACCCACCTCCCCGAGTAATAGAAATAAAAGCAAAAATAAATAAATGGGACCTAATTAAATTTAAAAGCTTTTGCACAACAAAGGAAACTATAAGCAAGGTGAAAAGACAGCCTTCAGAATGGGAGAAAATAATAGCAAATGAAGCAATTGACAAAGAATTAATCTCAAAAATATACAAGCAACTCCTGCAACTCAATTCCAGAAAAACAAACAACCCAATAAAAAAATGGGCCAAAGAACTAAACAGACAATTCTCCAAAGAAGACATACAGATGGATAACAAGCTCATGAAAAGTTGTTCAACATCACTCATTATCAGAGAAATGCAAATCAAAACCACAGTGAGGTACCATCTCACACTGGTCAGAATGGCTACGATCCAAAAGTCTACAAGCAATAAATGCTGGCAAGGGTGTGGAGAAAAGGGAATCCTCTTACACTGTTGGTGGGAATGCAAACTAGCACAGCCACTATGGAGAACAGTGTGGAGATTCCTTAAAAAACTGGAAATAGAACTGCCATATGACCCAGCAATCCCACTGCTGGGCATACACACCGAGGAAACCAGAATTGAAAAAGGCATGTTCATCGCAGCACTGTTTATAATAGCCAGGACATGGAAGCAACCTAGATGTCTGTCAGCAGACGAATGGTTAAGAAAGCTGTGGTACATATACACGATGAGTATTACTCAGCCATCAAAAAGAATACATTTGAATCAGTTCTAATGAGGTGGATGAAACTGGAGCTGATTATACAGAGTGAAGTAAAGCCAGAAAGAAAAACACCAATATAGTATACTACTACTAAGTCACTTCAGTCGTGTCCGATTCTGTGTGACCCCATAGACGGCAGCCTACCAGGCTCCCCCATCCCTGGGATTCTCCAGGCAAGAACACTGGAGTGGGTTGCCATTTCCTATTTAGAAATATGGTAACAATGACCCTATATGTGAGACAGTGAAAGAGATACAAACGTAAAGAACAGACTTTTGGACTCTGTGGGAGAGGGTGAGGGTGGGATGATTTGAGAGAATAGCATTGAAACATGTATATTATCACATGTGAAATAGATTGCCAGTCCAGGTTCAAGGCATGAGACAGGGTGCTCAGGGCTGGTGCCCTGGGATGACCCTGAGGGATGGGATGGGGAGGGAGGTGGGAAGGGGGTTCAGGATGGGGAAAACATGTACACCCATGGCTGACTCATGTCAATGTATGGCAGAAACCACCACAATACTGTAAAGTAATTAGCCTCCAATAAAAATAAATAAATTCATTAAAAAAAAGTTAAATCTTACTCATCTCTGCTACTAAGAAGCCATCTTAGTTTAGCTGAGTCGAGCCACTAACGTATTGTAGGAAATAAATAGTCTAAGTGCTTTCTTTTGCCTGCCCTCTCCTGTCAGATTTTCAGGTTCCTCCTCCAAGGTCTTCCAGTCTATTTGCTTATTTTCTGTCCCCTGTTGTATCCTGGCAGCCAGATTCTCTGAGCGCTGAGTCATCACTTCTTTCCCCTGATAACCAGACTCAGGCTAATGGTCTACTATGCAAATTGGCTAGAATGCAGGGCCTCCTCTATTCTCTCGACACCAGTCATCATGGATGAGAGGCCCTGTGTAGACCTTGTCCTTTCGTGTGTTTTCTTATCACCTGGTATGATACATGTGAAAGACAACTCAATTAGAAAACAGGAGGGAGTTTTATGTCCTCGCTCTAACAGTTATTACTAATGCTTGATTATGAAGTTTCTTTTTTAAAAAAATTGAGGTATAGTTGTTTTATGATGTCATATTAGTTTCTGCTGAACAATGAAGTGAATCAGCAGTATGTATCAATATATTCCCTCCGTGTTGGACCTATCCCTGGTCCCTACCCCTCCACAATCGCAGTCAACTAGGTCATCACGGAGCACAGAGCTGAGCCCTCTGTGCTGTACAGCAACTTCCCACTAGTTATCTATTTCACACATGGCAGGGCACATACTTCCATCTCAGTCTCCCAATTCGTCCCAACCTCCCTCCCCGCCCCCCGCCCCTTGTCCACTCATCCATTCTCTCTGTCTGCATCTCTATTCCTGCCCTGCAAATAGATTCATCTGTACCATTTTTCTAGATTCCACATATATGTGTTTTAATATATGATATTTGTTTTTCTCTCTCTGACTTACTTTAGTTCATCCACGTCACTTCAGACGACCCAGTATCATTCCTTTTTATGGCCGGATAGCATTCCATTGTACCAAATCTTCTTCATCCATTCATCTGTCAGTGGACATTTAGGTTGCCTCCATGAAAGTTTCTTAATTGCTGCCTCCCTGATCATTGAATTTCACCATCTTCTAAATGAGCAGGATTGGAGGAGGAGGCACCAGTGTAGACGGCAGGCAAACTGGAAGGTACTCTTCTCCAGTGAGACTCTATCTCGCCTGTCTCTTATACACATCTAGATGTGTATAAGAGACAGCTCAATGGACATGAGTTTGAGCAAGGTCTGGGAGATGCTGAAGGACAGGAAGCCTGGCATACTGAAGTCCATGGGGTCACAAAGAGTTGGACAGGACTTAGCGACTGAACAACGATGGTAACAACAACAATTACCCTTCTACAAGTCACTATGATGAAAAATACGGACAATGTTACTGTGCTCATGGAGCTTACATCCTAGTTAGGTGGGAGCTAAACAATTTGAAATAAACTGGTTAAAACAAGCATAGCAATTATAATACGATAAGCCTGGCATGCTGCAGTTCATGGGGTCGCAAATAGTGAGACAGGACTTAGTGACTGAACATCAAAGCACTAGAAAGGAAATTAAAAGGGTGTGAACCTAAGGAATAATAAGGAAGGCTGGTCTGGGTTGGTTTGGGATGTTGAAGAGGCAACATTTATACAGAGACCTAAAGAAGAAGAAGGAACCACCCAGGGACCTGTGAAGGCCACGCTCACAGAGGGAACCTTGATTTCATGTACTCTGGGACTTCTGTCAATTATTTCACAGAAGCTCTGAGGTATATGAAATCTTTATAGATAATTCAATTAAAAAATTAACTGAAAACCTACTTAGATTTCCCTCGAATACAATAGCAATTAGGTTTAATACAAACACTAAATATTACTACCCCCCCAAAACCAAGCCATCCCCACATGGCAAGAAAAACCAAAAACAATTGAATGGGAATGTTTTCACATCCATTTTTCTCTCAAGAATTCTGGTGTGCAATGTCTAAAATGTTTGAACTCACTTTTTAAAAAGATAGTCTGATAAAAACAAAATAAAGGAAACGTACAGAGGAATATGTCACTAGTTTATGAATCTGGGTAAGTCATTCTCATTAGATTATAGCCAGTCTTCTACCTCATAGATTATTCTTTTCTGTTAATTCTCTTCCTTTTCTCTTTCCACCTTTCTTTTGGTTATTGCACTGCTCATTAGCATTTCTATTAAGCAATTCTGAGGCTAAGAAAAAAAATCAATCAAGGAAAAGAGCTTCAATTTGAGACTTGATGGGTGAGAAGTTGAATCTATTGGCTAAAATCAGATGATTTTGAGGTTCTCTGTGGATTTCCTTTATCCATGTTATTTCTGCCCCAATAGCATAGACTAACAGTAGCTGATTATTTGTTATTGTTCAGTTGCTAAGTTGTGTCTGACTCTTTATGACCTCATGAACTGCAGCACGCCAGACTTCCCTGTATTTATGGTATAACATAGAAAGACACATTGCTAAAGGTTTTGGGAGTACAGACATATTTAAACTAAAACCTCTGGGTGAAAAAGTTATTTAAGTGATTACAATTTGAAGAGTGTTGGGGTAACACTAGTAATATGAACAGAGATTGTCCTTAGAAAGCCTGCTGTTGCCTGTAGCCATAGGGAACATCTGTAGTAAGGGATTCTTCACATTCTAGAAGTAGCTGACCCGGGATCATAGACCGGGTCTATGATGGCCTTTCCCCATTCCTGCTAATACTCTTTAACCCAGACAAACTGCGTTTCTTTTCGTTGTTGTCATTCAGTCACTCAGTTGTGTCTGACTCTTTGTGACCCCCATGAACTGCAGCAGGCGAGGCTGCCCTTCCTTCACTACCTCCTGGAGTTTGCTCAAACTCGTGTGCATTGACTCGGTAGCAAATAGAAATAGTTTGTTTGAAATAGTAACCAGAAATGTGAAAAAAGCCCAAGCATGCATCCTAAATCATGGTCGTCACTCACCTTATGTTTGTAAATCTTCATGCCTTTCTGGTCCACTGGCCTGCTGTGTTCCCCGGGGGCTGAAGAGCAGTATTCCACTGGGATGCTTGAGGACAGGGGAGGCTGAAGACCAGGTTCCATGGGTAGGTCAGAAAAGGACATGCAGAGAGTCTGTGTCCTTGGTGGGATTGTACTTGTGCTGAACTTGCAAAATGCATGAGTTCAGTGTCATCTGTTTTCAGTATTTCCTGAACAATTGATTTATTCCACATTATTAATGAACTTTGCAGCAGTTCCACTTGTCAGAGCCTACTCTGTAGGGGTCAATAATGAGAGGAAACCTGATGTTAGTGAATCCAGCTTAAGTGATTCTGTCATGCTAACGATTCAATATATCAGGACAAATGTCAGCTCCTTCCAATATGTTAATTCCTCTGATCCTATTTGCATAAACTATAGTCAATGAAATACAAGCTCCCCCTCTAAGATAGTTAGTGGAAATTTGTAAAGAATTTTTAATATATTTTTTGGGGAATCTTTTTCAACCTAAATTCTTGAGTTGAAAAGTGATATGGAAAGCAAGAATCACAGATTGGAAAGAGGATGTAAAAATGTAACAAAAGCAAAAATATAAAGGAATATAAAATTCATAGGTATAAATTTCATCTTTTTTTTTTTTTAAGAATCCCATGCATTTGCACTTACTACTTTCAAGAGAAGCAATTGCTTTCTAAAGAAACTTGAGAACAAAGCACTGATGTATTCTTTTTATAGTTTGAGTTGAGTTTTCAGTTTCTCTAGTCTCGGAGGTAAATCACCAGTTCATTAGTTTTCCCAAAGGACATTAAATCTGGGTTTCCTATCTCTCCTCCTAACCCACGATATTTCCATGGGATCACCAACATGTGAAAGCAATGTTTATTTTAGAATCAGCATTTCTTTTGCTCTCAAGTCCAAGGTGAATATATATCACCATTTAAAATTAAGATTAAGAAGTCAGAATTTATTTTATTTCCTTTTTTTGAGATGAACTACATAGTTATCTGATTTACCCAACGAAGTCATTTTCTTCTTCTTTTTTTTTTTAACAAACTTTAAGATTTCTATTCATTCAGAGTTCTTAAGATTTTATCAATTGATTGTCATCTGGGGTTTATCAATAACTTTCTGTATTGATTTGCACTATTGGCAACTGTAATTTTCATTTGGACTGCAGACATGTCTCTTGTCTACTGATTTTTTTGGCTTTGTTTTGTAATGTGGCTCGAACTTTTACTTCTTCGCCCATGACATTTAATAGAGAGTACTTTATTCATGTAACTTTGGTGGAGGTGAAAACAAACCAACAAGATAGACCTAGAATTCTCATTGTTGACATTTGCTTAAGTAGTTTCACGCCTCCCTGGCAGTCCCTGAGGCAGTTTTCAGTCTCACTTAAGGTGAGATGACAAGGATGTTGCTGACGGCACTCGGTCCTGTCAGTCAGCACAGGGCAGCATCAGCAATGTGCCCTGTGCTCTCCATCCATGCTTTGGTGCTTACCTGCCGTCAGCCTAGTGGCCTGTCCATTTGTCTCTTCTTAGGTTGCAGGATGAGTTTAAAAACACATCCAAATCATTCATCTGACCTAAGCTGCCATGTTCATCTCCCCTCCATTTAATTTAATTTTGTTATCTGTGACCCCATGGGCTATAACCCACCAGGCTCTCCTGTCCATGAAGTTCTCTGGGCAAGAATACAGGAGTGGGTAGTCATTCCCTCCTCCAAGGGATCTTCCTGACCCAGGGATCCTGCATTGCAGGCGAATTTTTACCATCTGACCCAACATGGAAGCCCAGATTATTTTAATGTCTTTTTTTAAAGTCTTTATTGAATTTGTTACACTATTGCTTATGCTGTATAGTCTGGTTTTTGGCCATGAGGTATGTGGGATATTAGGCATGCAGGATCTTAGCTCCCTGACCAGGGATCAAACCTATGCCCCATACATTGGAAGGCAAGATCTTAACCACTGGACCACCAGGAAAGTAAACCCCCCCACACACCCATATTTAATTTTGAATACACAGAACCTAGTACTTTGTAAATTATTACAATGAATTGTTCAGACTGTATTTAGTTTGTCTGCTTGTCCTAATATAGAAAACTGGGATTTGTATTTTCACGTGTTCTTCACCTTTGGTGAGCAGGTAAGGATGTCTTATTGCAACATCTATAGTACTTGAAGTGGAGGATTGTGGCCCTGAATTGCAGTTTCAGTTAATAAGTGAGCTGTCACCATGCCTTCACTTTCTAAAGACAATTCCTGATTGTGAATAAGGGAGGAGTTTTGATGAAACTTTAGAGAGTTCATTTATCCTCCACATTCACCTTCGGGAGTCAGCTAGATTTTTTAACTCCAGGTAAAACAAAGACTGGTTTTCTTTTGATTCACCATGATACTAAAGACTCTGATGCTGGGAGGGATTGGGGGCAGGAGGAGAAGGGGACGACCGAGGATGAGATGGCTGGATGGCATCACGGACTTGATGGACATGAGTCTGAGTGAACTCCGGGAGATGGTGATGGATAGGGAGGCCTGGCGTGCTGCGATTCATGGGGTCGCAAAGAGTCGGACACGACTGAGCGACTGAACTGACTGAACTGAACTGACATATAATTTTTATACCATTAAAATATAGAGATTATTATTTGCAGAGAAAACTTTAAGCTAGAGAAAACTGGCTGAGAATCAAAAGTACAATGTCCTGGGGAATGGGGTGCTGGGATCAAAGATGTCTTTGTCTGTGAGTAACAGATCCCTGGGTCAGGAAGATCTCTTGGATGAGGGCACGGCAACCTATCCCAGTATTCTTGCCTGGGAAATCCTATGGAGAGAGGAGCCTGGTGGGCTGCAGTCCATAGGGTTGCAAAGAGTCAGACATGACTGGGTGACTAAGCACACACGAGCAGAAAATTCTGCTCAAGTTGCCCAGGTGAACAAGAATGCAAGGGACGGGTAGGGTTCCTTCTTTAGGGTTCTAGGTTTTTTCCTATGTGATTCTCTTGGCTCTGACCTCTGCCACTGGTTGGCTTCGTTCTCAGGCAGGATCACAGCATCAGTTCCAGAAGTCTCATCCAGACACGTGTTGGACTTTTCTGCAACACTGGATCAGGGTCATCACTTGCTTTGTGGCTACGGAGAGCAATTGGAGTGACTGCTCCAGCTTCATGATTCTGGATCACAGTTATGGTGGTGGATTCTTGACATTAGAATTACCAGGCAGTCTCCTGAGTTCCTATCATCTTTTTAGTGGCCCAGGTAGCAACTTTCCTGACAGACCAGCTCAGTAGTGTTTCTTTAGTAGCTGTTGCTGGAGGCACAGCCTGGAATCCTCTTCTCTAGCGTTTCCAGTTATTCTGAAGCATTTAACTCCCTGTTTTAAATATTTCTGCTTACATTAACTTGAGTGGTTTTTGGCTGAAACCTGACATTCTGTTCTCACGTCAAACTCAATTTGTTTAAAACAAAACACCTTTCCTAATTAGCTCTTATTTCGGCGTTCTTAAGTATTTCACTCACAGTTATCTTTTTTCTCCTTTTTTTGTTCACAGCCAAACAAATCCCTCAAAGTACCTCTTTTTGTTTGTACCTTTCTTTCTAGTCTTCATGTTAGCATATGTCAAAAGTAATCTTTGTAAAATATTGTTTGTATTGTATCATTGCCGTTCAGTGCACGAATCTTAGATTTTTTAAACTCTTAGCCTTGCATTCACTGTTTGTGAAAATCTAGTCTCAACTAACCTTTTCAAATGTATGTTTTCTTGGGGGTGGGTGTGTAGACAGACTCTGCTGTATCAGAAGTACTGTGTCATATGCTTCTCTGGCAATTTCATTGAAACTTCCCTTCAAGGTCAGTACTATCATCCGCATTTTCCAGGTGAATAAGTTGCAACTTAGGTATGTTGAATAGCTTTTCCGATGTAATACAACAAGCAAATGTTAGACCCAGAATACGAACTTACACTGAGTGGTTCCAACACTCAGCGTATCATGTCTATGTATAAATTCTTCCCCAAAGTCACAATAGTCGATTGAATGCCTGTGGAACAGGCACATCCCCACCCTTGAACCTATGGTCTTACATTTCTTCCTCCTCTTCACAAATTCCCTTTCCTCCTGTTCATCTTACTAAATTTCAGATCTCAGTCTAGATCTTCTCCTATATATAAAGGCTACTCTGAACTTTTTCAGATAACTTCTGCAATTCAAATTATTTATTATCTGGCAATAAGTCTTAGGAAATCTCATATTGGAATGTGATATTCTTTGCTTTAACTTTTCATACGTAAGTCTTGGCTCTTATAGTAGCCATTATACTCATTATACTCGAGACAAGAATGATGTGCGACATCTGTACAACTCCTCTATCCACTTAAGGTACAGCAGGAATTGCACTGAACCTGGCACTCGAGCTGGTCCTCAGTCCACTGCTTAGTATCCCTGAGACTTAAGGAAATCAACTTTAAGGAGGGGATCTTTTTTCCTACTTTAAAATGAGCTAAAAAAGAGTTTCCTTCTCTTTCTCACAAGGCATTGATTCTCAGCCTTCAAGGTTCTGATGAAAGCTACAGGTCGTTCTCTGGTAAACAAACGTACTTGTGTACAAATACACAAATTATTTGTTCAATTGAAGGAATTCTGGTGCTTCTTGAAGCCATTCATAGAGCTGGGTCAATAGTCCCTCTCATAGTGTTACTGTGAGGATCAGATAAAATATTGCATATGAAAACTATACAAAAACATAGATTAGAGGAAGTAAGGGGCCATCAGCAAAGTAGTAAATGAATAAACAAATGAAACTTAGCCTTGATAGGGATCTTAAGAATTTATCTAGTTCATTCCATCTGTTTTCAGAGTTTTCTTAGAAATTTTTAGATCATTATATTAAAGAACTCCAGAAAAAAGAATTCCTACACCTCAGACTTACTGTAGTATGCCACTTCCAAAGATTTCTTTCTTGAATATAAATTAGTGATTCATAGAAGACTTACAAATGTTTAATGCACATGTGGAAAAGAATTTACACTAACTGATAGATAAATACATGCAAATTAAAACCACAGTGAAATATTCATCACATATCACAATGTGATTAGTAAATAGAGTAATATCCTGTGTTGCAAAGGGCATAGTATGCTTCTGTGTTGCAAGTAGAGTAACTTGGTTTAAGCTTTCTGGGGAGCAATTTGACAGGAGGTTAAAAAAACTTATAATTGCATGCCAATTTAGTAATCAGTTCTGTATTTAGAAATTTCTCCAGTGATGTACTTACTCCTACATGCCAGTTATCAAAAAGTACAAAAATATGTGTACAAGGGTTTTATTAAAGCATTATTTGTAAGTATCAAAAAGTTGGGTCAGTATGAAACTGGCTAAATTTTAGCATACTCAATGGCATCCCACTCCAGTACTCTTGCCTGGAAACTCCCATGGATGGAGGAGCCTAGTAGGCTGCAGTCCATGGGGTCACTGAGTCAGACACTACTGAGCGACTTCACTTTCACTTTTCACTTTCATGCATTGGAGAAGGAAATGACAGCCCACTCCAGTGTTCTTGCCTGGAGAATCCCAGGGATGGCGGAGCCCAGTGGGCTGCCGTCTGTCGGGTCGCACAGAGTCGGACACGACTGAAGCGACTTAGCAGCAGCAGCAGCATGTAATGGAATACATTGTAGCCTTTTATATACTGTTATCAAATATTCAATAATATAGACAAATGGTCACATCGAATTGCTATTAAAAAGAAAACTTACAAAATTATATGTAGAGTACCAAAAAAAGAATACATTTTTATGCATAGAAAGCAAAGCTAGAGAGGACCCATACCAACATCATCATGATCATTGGGGATTGAAGACATTATGATAAGTTGTAATATTGTTTTGTTTTGTTTGCTTGTATTTTTAACTTTCTGAATAGTAAACATGGATTAATTTTATAATAATAATAGGTTGTTAAAGTTATGTTTACATCTGATTTAAATTCTTCTTATTTCTTCTTAAGTTTTAATGGGATGGAATATAGTTGAGGAACATCTTCCATGGGAAGGTCAACATAGTTTGTGATCTTTTCACAGTTCCTGCTTACACATGGCCAGTTAAAACTAATGCAAATTTCTTATTTTTTCTCCTAATTTGCAACTTGCTTGTCTTTCATTGATTTTCTTTCAGTATTGTACTATAGTACACAGAAGTTATTTCTGAAGTCATTAACCTCTCTCCCTCATGTCTTGGATTTCTTTGATGTGAATCTAGGAAGGAGATAGATTCTTTTCTCTAAGATGAGGAATTCTTTTTCCTAAGAATTTCTGTTGTGAGGTTGGGGTAGTCAGTGTGACATACTATGGAATAAAAAGACATTGGGAATTTATAGTCTCCAAACCTGGTTTGATATCTCCTCTCAGTGTTTTCCCAGCCATATAACTTTTTAGAAACCTTTAATCTCCTTCAAATTTACTTTTCTTATCTGTAAATGGTAATAATACATGAATACATATCCATACATACAGATCTAATTGAAGTCAAAGGGCTGTGTTAACAGCTAAATGTGATTACATATTTGAGAGTGCTCTACAGCTCTGTGTTGTATTTGTTTGCTTGTCAAAGTAGATTGACAAAGGAGTGGGGTGAAGGAAGCGGAGACGCCTCAGTCTTCCTGAAGTATAAGAATAAGTGATGGTTGATGTTAGAATACACCAAATTTGGGTCAAATCATGGTTTCTTACATACATTTCTGTCTTTGCCTTTCCTTTTTTTTTTTTTTTTTTTTTTCCCCATTAAAAGCACAATTAAATATACTAGGAGAAATTGCACCCTTTCAACAGCCTGTATTGGCATGGTTTTCTATTTTACCATCTCTGAAAATTGAGATGTGACCAAATCATTCTACGTCTGGTAGGAGAGATAATATATGGGATCGTATGCTTCTGTAATGCCAGAAAAGCATAATCCAATTTAGTAGAGGCAAGGAAAAAAAAAAGAATGGTGATAAATTTCTACATAAATGGCTCATGTCGGCATGAGATCATCTAAAATCCTATTATTTGTCAAGTAAAAAAATGGAGATGAAAGGAATTGGAGTCACTTTCCATCACAAAGTTTGTGGCAGAATCAAGACACAGCTAAAGCTCAGGGGAGCGTATCATAGTTGTTTCCTGGCTTCCCTTTCTGGGCTCGCCAAAAACTTCAAGGCCAGGGTATACAATTAGCATCTTATGCTTTACTCAGAAAGTGTCATCAGCCCTTCTGTGAGTATGATTGTGTATGAGGATAAATGGGAATGTAAAACAATCTGAAATCATCACATTTCCCATATTCACACAAGCTAAGGTCATTATTATCCAGTCAAAGCCTTCCTTAGGTCCTATCAGTTGATTTTAAGGCTCTATAATAAATTACATATGCTGGTTATTTTTCTGTGTGTTGGGCAGGAATATCTGATTTTGTTTATTCAGTGGTATTACTTTAATTGGGGCTTCCCTGGTGGTTCAATGGTTAAGACTCCACCTGCTGTGCAGGAGACTTGGATTTGATCCCTGGATCACGAAGATTCCCTAAAGAAGGGAATGGTAACCTGTACTCTAGTGTTCTTGCCTGAGAAATCCCATGGACGGAGGAGCCTGGTGGGCTACAGTCCATGGGGTTACAAGAGTCAGTCATGGCTTAGTGACTCAGCAACAATAAATTATATATGCTGGTCATTTTGCTTTGTGGCGGGCAGAAATATCTATTTATTCAGTGGTCTTTCCTTAGTTTAGGAAGATGAATCTGGGGTTGTTGTCTTAAATTTTCTTTCTTGGTTATGCTCCAACCCTCACTCTAGATTTTATAGTAATTAGTGCAAACGGGGTTTCCTTTGCTTTTTTGGATTGCAGATGTGAGTGTGTTAAAGTTTCTAGGGACAGAAAAGATAAGTGGCTGCTGCTTTGTTTTCTCTTGCTTGTTCCATATATGAAACTATTCTGATAGATCTGCAAGAAGAGATTTAGTCACAGATGGCAGAGGTCAGTGTCTTGTGTATTCAATGTAGTCAATAATAAAGTCAGGACTTATGCTAACTGAATGTTAATAAGGAAGCACAAGGACCTTGGAAAGTCATTATGTCTGGTCATTTGCTTCATAATATTACTCCAACAGGCTCAGGAGGCTAATACAAGGCTAATACAAGTATCAAGAAAAGGCCAGAAAAATAAGGAAACAACTGAAATGCTGTGTTGATTGTTAGGTTCATGTGATATACGGTAGCTCAGCAAAAGGAGAATTTTAAAATGTAGTTTCTATGCAACAGAGGGAATAGTATGATTTCTTATTGAAGGAAATCTGGTCTTTACCCAAATCAAATGTTATGGTTCTTCTTTTCCTTAAATAGTATGCATGCGTGCTCATTTGCTATAGTCATGTCCAATTCTTTGAGACCCTATGGACTATAGCCTGTCAGGCTCCTCTGTCCATGGAATTCTCCTAGCAAGAATACTGGAGTGGGTTGCCATGCCCTTCTCCAGGGGATCTTCCTGACCCAGGGATGGAACCTGTGTCTTTTGCATTGCAGGTGTGTTCTTTACCACTGAGCCACGGGGGAAGCCCCTAAAATAGTATGATTCCTTCTAAATATAATGGTTTTCTATGGACACTAATTACAGGTCCTTTGAATGAAGTTAGTCATATAATAGTATAAAACTAGTACTATTTTTCGTGAAAGAATATTTATGCATCAAGGCACTTGGATAAGTTGGATGCAGAAGGGAAGAAGCTGGGTGATAAGTTGGCGACCGGTATAGGCAATGCATATAATGTAGACTAGCTCTCATCTCCCATTCTCTTCTGATGCTTCATTTCTTTGTAGAATGAAGGTTAATACCACATCTATGTGTTCAGGCCACACTCAGGTTTCATCCTTTGTTTCTTTTCTAATTCTTCACTCTGTAACCTAAGTAGATAGGTATGCCCAGGAGGTTGAGAAGGAAGGCACAATGGCACAAGTTAGACACAAACATATAAAAAAGAATAAACTTGTTGTTACACAGTGGTGAGGTCAGAGGGAAGCACTGTCAGTTGCCCTACCCATAAGGAGAAAACATCAGTTTCTCAGGGGAGGCAGGAGTACAATAACTTCTTTTCTTTGGGGATTCATCTCATCTCAGGCCCTGCTCATCAACTAATGTTACAAGAGAATTATACAGTTTTGAAGCTTAAAGTCACTTTAGAATTCTTATTGTATGGTTTTATTATTTTACCTATCCATCTATCTCTTCAATTTAACATTTGTAGAACTCGAGTTCAATCCCTTTGGCATTGTGTTATTTTACCAATGTGAAAGTGTTAGTCACTTAGTCGTGAACAACTCTTTGTAACCTCATGGACTGCAGCCCACCAGACTCCTCTGTCTATGGAATTCTCCAGGCAAGAATATTGGAGTGGCTTGCCATTCCCTTCTCCAGGGGATCTTCCCAGCCTAGGAATTGAACTTGGGTCTCCCACATTGTGGGCAGAGAAAATACATCAAATCTAGTTTTTGTTCTTTTGTGATGTTAGCAACTCTCTATTCATTTGTTGAGTGATATAAAATGGTCTTTGTGTGTATCCAGTATTCATGATAATTTGATTCTTAGGAATACTCGTGGGTTTCAAATATAATTTAAATATACTTGATTATTTTAAATCCATTGCAAGGCTTATCCTGTTGGAGTTTAATAATTTCACCTGTGGCCAGTGGTCCACTTTCCACTAAGTCACTCAGTTGTGACCAACTCTTGGCAACCTAATGGAGTGTAGCCTGCCAGGCTCCTCTGTCCATAGGATTTTCCTGGCAGGAATACTGGAGTGGGTTGCCATTTCCTCCTCCAGGGTATCTTCTCGACCCAGGGATTGAAACTGCATCTCCTGCATTGCAGGCAGATTCTTTACCTTGAGCCACTGGAGGAAGCCCGGTGTTAGTCCCATTCTCCCCACATTTTCTAATGGTTTTACTGAATCTACAATATCAGATCATGTAACCATCACATACTAGAATCCCTCCTTTTAATCCTCACTAAATCTTAATTCTATAAGTAGCTATATATTTGATGCTTTCCATTAGTTTCTAGTCATCTTGCTTGTTTGAAGCTTGTTCTCTGACTCCTCAAGAGGCATTTATGAAGACAATAGTAAATGAATTATTATGGCTTACTGTCTGTCTTTTTTATAATTTAAGGTCAGTTTTTGAAAACATGGACTTCCCTTGTGGCTCAGCTGGTAAAGAATTTGCCTGCAATGCAGGAGACCTGGGTGTGATCCCTGGGTTGGGAAGATCGCCTGGAGAAGGGAACGGCTACCCACTCCAGTTTTCTGGCCTGGAGAATTCCATGGACTGCATAGTCCATGGGGTTGCAAAGAGTCAGACACAACTGAGCGACTTTCACTTTCCTTTGACATAAAATATTGTTGTTGAAATATCAGATGATAGGTCAATTTTCAACAAATGGTTTCAGGCCTTTTTTATTTCAGGAGCTCATTCTTAAATTATAGTCTTTAGAATTTGTTTCAATACTTATCAACGTTGGTTTTCTTCTTCAGATATTCCTGCGATTCGTATGTTGGGTATTTTTAGCCACTCTTCAGTAGCTGTTTTATTTTCCCAAATCACTTTCCTCTGTTTATTCATTTAGTTTTGATTTAAATTGTTTTCTCCTCATCTTCTATTTCTCTTTGCATATTATTTGTAGTGTTTATTTGCTCTTGTTTTCTTTTAATTTAGTCTTCATTTCTAAAATGATTTTTCTTAGTTTCTATTTCTTAGTGTTATAATGCCAGCTTTGAGTTATTCCAAGTTTTACTACTGTTACTATTTCATATTCCATGCTTTTATGAAGGCCTTTAACTTACTTTGAGATATTTTGTTACAGTCTTGATCTGTTTTTGAGGAAGTCTTTTTGCCTGCTTTCATTGTCTGTAGTTGTGCTGTCCAATAGGGCATTCACTAGCCACATGGAGCTATTTAAATTAAATTAATTAAATTTTAATAAAGTTAAACATCCAGATCTTCAGACTCACTAGTCAATAGCCACGTATGTCTAATGGCTGCTTGTTGGACAGCATAGGTATATAACATTTCCATTACCAAACAAAGTTATTTGGACAGTCTGGGCTATAGGACTGTTATTCTGCTCCTTATTATCTATTCTCTTACAATAACTAATACAAAATATAGACCTCAATACTTTTCTGCTGATCATTTTTATATAAATTTAGTTTTTCAGAAGCATTAGGACGAGACTTGACAGACCTTGATATAACTTTACAGAACTCTCTCTTTCTGCCTTATTGTTTGCTTATTTTCATGTAGTATTAAAAAGCATGAGAGCTTGATTATTGAGATTTCTTGGTATTTTTCCCTGGATCCACTATCATCTGGACCATTTCATTTCTTTGTCCCTGTCATGCTCAGTATGACAGCCTGTTCTGGGAGGGATTTCTGGATGATGAGCTTCATGTGCGCACAGTAGTAGCTCAAGCTTTTTTAGGTTGTTCCTTAACCCTTGTACATATGTACAACTGAAACGAGCCAAATCATCACAGTGTCAGTAACTACTTTCAAACTGGCCTGCCACAATTTCCATGATACTTACTCACTGTTAGGAGGGACTCCTGTCTTCAGGCCTTAAACCTCTGTTATTTTCCTGTTTCTTCTCGCACTGACACTGACGGCATGTACATCTTATGACCATTGCTATCTTGTTCCTACATGCTTGTATTTTGAATATTTTGGTGACGTGGGGATACCTTGTCACCTTGTTTTGTTGGAAGTGTGGCCCATGAGTTTTTAATCTGGCTAATAGTTGCTCCGGCTATTTTAGTGGGAGAGTTGGGAGTAGTCTGAGCCTTTGCTGCTACTGCCATTGCTACCTCACTGATCCACTGCCTCCCAATTCCTTTGAGAAATAAATTATTTGAAAATCCTTATAAATCTCTCTGCTAGAAGGACTAGCTCTTCACAACTGTCTTGCTTTAGTCTGGATTGAAGCCAAAGACTGTTGATCAAAGATCCATGGTCTTCTAACAGTTCTCCAGTGAAGCTATTCTACACGAGGCCCGCAATAACTGACTTTTTATTTCATTTGGAACTACACCTTAAGATCTTTTCCTGCTCAAGTGCTACAGGTTTACTCTGGATACTTAATACATATTGCTTAATTGGCTACTTGCTGAGTTATTGTGTTTGCTCCTCATTGTTTAGAACTGCAAAATTAATTTGAGATTTACTTTAAAAGTTTGGTTTTAATACAAGTCATATAGTGTGCATAATGTACCTATTAAATTTGTAAAATTCAAACTTGAGAGTATCTTTACAGATCCTCTAACATAAAGTTCCTCACCTAAGCACGGTTGGTTTTTGTGTCAGATAATTCTTTGTTGTGGAGTTTGTCCTGGGCATTGTTTAGAAGCATCCCTGGCCTCTACCCACTAGATGTCAGCAGCACTCCCCAGTTGTTACAACCGAAAAAGTCTCTGGACTTTTTGAAATGTCCAAAGGTAGGGAGAATGGAGGTGTGGGTTGGGGTAGGAATTGTCTCCTGTGGAGAACCCATGGTCTACTGGTTCTCTCATGCTATAATTGAAGAACAGGCAGAAAGACAAGCAGTAATGTATATATATGGTCACAGGGCTATGTCAAGACTGTTATTTACACTCTTCTGGGAACGTGTATGGATGTGAAAGTTGGACTGTGAAGAAAGCTGAGCGCCAAAGAATTGATGCTTTTGAACTGTGGTATTGGAGAAGACTCTTAAGAGTTGCTTGGACTGCAAGGAGATCCAACAGTCCATTCTGAAGGAGATCAACCCTGGGATTTCTTTGGAAGGAATGATGCTAAAGGTGAAACTCCAGTATTTTGGCCACCTCATGCGAAGAGCTGACTCATTGGAAAAGACTCTGATGCTGGGAGGGATTGGGGGCAGGAGGAGAAGGGGACGACCGAGGATGAGATGGCTGGATGGCATCACGGACTCGATAGACGTGAGTCTGAGTGAACTGAGGGAGGTGGTGATGAACAGGGAGGCCTGGCGTGCTGCGATTCATGGGGTCACAAAGAGTCGGACACGACTGAGTGACTGAACTGAACTGAACTGGGAACATCATCATGAAACACAGGTAATTATGTGCAATTATATTTCATCTTTGAAACTGAATGTTGAAAAGACTTTGGAAATCAGGATAAAGGCCTTTTTGAGACAAATGATTTAGATCATCTCTACTGTGGCTACTTATTGCAAGAAGAAAAAGTGCTCAGTGCTGTCTCTTAAAGACTAAAAAACTCAATAGGCTTGTTTTGGACTTTAGGGAAGTATGGAAAAGTGTTGCTTGGATAATAAGATCCTATAGATTTGTTGATTTATAGTAAGGGGATTATTTTAAGACTGCCTTCTCTTTTGGAATTTTCTTTGGTGGCTCAGACGGTAAAGCGTCTGCCTGGAATGCGGGAGACCCGGGTTCGATTCCTGGGTTGGGAAGATCCCCTGGAGAAGGCAATGGCAATCCACTCCAGCATTCTTGCCTGGAAAGTCCCATGGATGGAGGAGCTTGATAGGCTATAGTCCACGGGGTCGCAAAGAGTTGGACACGACTGAGCGACTTCACTCACTCACTCATTTGATAGAATTAGCCAGGAAGGCAATGGCACCCCACCCCAGTACTCTTGCCTGGAAAATCCAATGGACGGAGGAGCCTGGTGGGCTGCAGTCCATGGGGTCGCTAACAGTCGGACAGACTGAGCGACTTCACTTTCACTTTTCTCTTTCATGCATTGGAGAAGGAAATGGGCAACCCACTCCAGTGTTCTTGCCTGGAGAATCCCAGGGATGGGGGAGCCTGGTGGGCTGCCGTCTATGGGGTCACACAGAGTCGGACACGACTGAAGTGACTTAGCAGCGGCAGCAGCAGCAGCCAGGAAGAAGAAGAAGAAGAAGAAGAAGAAAAAGAAGAAGAAGAAGAAGAAAATACTGGTAAATATTAAACTGTTGTTAAAGACTGCTGGGAAGTAGCGAAACTGGTGAAGGAACAGTACTCCCAGCATATTTGTAATTGGTGGGAGAATTCTAAGTCCAAAACCTAGAGAAAAGTAAAGCCTTTATCACCATCTGCTGGAGACTTTTTAATAATATGTTGTTTCAAATCCTATACTATCTTTGAGAAAGTTAGCAGAAATGAGGAAGTAGACAAAAATGAAAACACCATGTACATTAGTAAGTTCAGCATAGTTTTATTACTAACTATTTCTATACGGTTTCATCAATGACTCTTTTTGATGTCTTATCAAATATTGCTGTTTCCTTTCTTATGCCTTTCTTAAAACTATAAGTTTTAGATATACTAGAAGAAGAATGTGGAGAAGATTTTCATAAAAGTTTGCTGCAATAAAGCTGGTCTGTAATTTCACCTTTTTTTTTTTTTTCTTTATAGATAACAGAATGGTATAGATGCATATAGATCAGACTTCCCTTGTGGCTCAGGTCTGCCTGCAACTTGAGAGACCTTGGTTTGATTCCTGGGTTGGGAAGACCCCGTGGAGGAGGGCAGGGCAACCCACTCCAGTATTCTGGCCTGGAGAATTCCATGGACTGTATAGGCCATGGGTTGCAAAGAGTTGGACACGACTGAGCAGCTTTCACTTTCACTTTTCATAGATGCATAAAGTATTTTGTTAGATTCAATCTAGTTTCTCTCTAATGCTGTTCATGGATGCCAGACAATGGAATTGCATCATGGAAAAGATCTTTTTAAGAGACATCTTTTCATTACTTTAGAAATATATTACTCTCTCTTCATGGGAAGCCAAAATAAATGCTATTTGTATTGCAATTTATTTAGTGGTAAGTGGTGTTTAAATAAATTCGAGGGAAAGGAAGTGTAATGGGGGCAAATAATATTTGTTGAGCTTATAAATGTATATATTCTATCTCCTGTAATCTCAAAGGTAGAGTAAGTATTCTTACCTTCACTTTCCAGATAAGGAACATTCTATTATATTAATAATACCTAAAAGTGAAGCTCATATTCGCTTTAGAATTGACAAAGCACTTCAAAAATATTGAATGATATCAGGCTATTGGGGTATTGAGTTACTGATTTAATAGCCTTTTATTAACATATAAGTATGAATGCTTTATAGATTTAAGGCCCTTCAAAATTATATGATTACTTCTTTTCCAATTTGGATTCCTTTTATTTCTTTTTCTGCTCTGATTGCTGTAGCCAAAACTTCCAGAACTATGTTGAATAGTAGCGGTGAAAGTGGGCACTCTTGTTCTTGTTCCTGACTTTAGGGGAAATGCTTTCAATTTTTCACCATTGAGGATAATGTTTGCTGTGGGTTTGTCATATGTAGCTTTTATTATGTTGAGGTATGTTCCTTCTATTCCTGCTTTCTGGAGAGTTTTTATCATAAATGGATGTTGAATTTTATCAAAGGCCTTCTCTGCATCTATTGAGATAATCATATGGCATTTATTTTTCAATTTGTTAATGTGGTGAATTACATTGATTGATTTGCGGATATTGAAGAATCCTTGCATCCCTGGGATAAAGCCCACTTGGTCATGGTGTATGATCATTTTAATGTGCTGTTAGATTCTGATTGCTAGAATTTTGTTGAGGATTTTTGCATCTATGTTCATCAGTGATATTGGCCTGTA